>BPTQ01000006.1:239058365-239070159 GCA_019973895.1 Chrysanthemum seticuspe | reverse complement strand
GATACTATCCAACTCTTCTACACCACCCTAGGGGTGAGTGTCTTAATACTCTTATTGGTTCTTGAAGAACTCTCATGAGAAGTCTTCGTTGTAGTTACTATAGATAAGCCAATTGGCTGAGTCTTAGTATCAAACGCCTCATGGAGCTTCAAACTAGTTCCAATTTCCACTGTCGAAGTAATGGTTGTGCATTACACTAAAGAACGAGTTTATGTAGTTACTCTCGTGCCGGGCAAGAGTCCTTAGGAGCAGGTTGTTACTCTCCTTGGGCTACTAGCCGTAGCTTTAGTTGTTGGTGTTTCAGTCGACCTTTTACCTTGAAAGGATGAAAGTGTTTATGTAGGAGCCGTTACGGTTCACCTGCCCTATAACATGCTAGACGTTCGAGCTCTAAGTACGTACATCCTCATTCCAGGCCTTCTCTTTCAAAGAAGGTATGACTTATTGAAGCTGTCACCTTTAACCTTGATCAAACTTCGAGGTACTCCGCAAACTATGATTCTGAGTCGGTTAACCGAATAGATATCATTGATGTTGCTTCTGAAGAGTACTCTCAAGAAGTTCTTGGTTATTCTCATAATTCTGTGAGTGGGGATCCCACCACATCTTCTCAACCTATCATAGCTAATTCTACTCCTTCTCTCACTCCTTTTGAGGAAAGTGACTTCATCTTAGAAGAGATTGAAGCCTACTTGTCTAGTGATTCTGTTCCATGGGAAATTGATCACGCTCCCATCGACATTGAGGGGGACATACTTCTCATTGAGAAGATGCTTAATGATGATCCATCATCAATCCCTCCCGTCGAGCTTCATAACAAGGAAGTCAAGTCAGTTGAGAAAACTGAAGAATTTCCTGAAGTCGAACTTAAGGACTTACCGCCTCATCTCGAGTATGCATTTCTTGACGGTGATGATAAATTACCAGTCATTATTGCTCGAGATTTGAGTAAAGATGAAAAGACTACTCTCATAAAGGTCTTGAAGTCACACAAGCAAGCAATTGCTTGGAAACTCTCCGACATTAAGGGTATCAACCCTGAGTTTTGTACTCACAAAATCTTGATGGAGGATGACTTCAAGCCAGCAGTTCAACATCAAAGAAGAGTAAATCCAAAAATCCATGATGTTATCAAACAGGAGGTTATCAAACTTCTTGATGCAGGATTGATTTACCCGATCTCAGATAGTCCTTGGGTTAGCCCAATTCACTGTGTTCCTAAAAAGGGTGGCATAACTGTTGTCACAAATGAAGATAACGATTTAATTCCAACTCGATTGGTTATGGGATGGCGTGTGTGTATTGACTATCGTAAGTTGAATGACGCCACCCGTAAAGACCATTTTCCTCTACCCTTCATGGACCAAATGCTTGAGAGATTAGCAGGGAATGAATACTATTGTTTCCTTGATGGTTTCTCGGGTTATTTTCAGATCCCCATTGATCCACAGGATCAAGAGAAGACTACATTCACCTGCCCATACGGAACTTTTGCCTACAAACGTATGCCTTTTGGCCTATGTAACGCTCCTGGCACGTTCCAACGATGTATGATGGCAATTTTCCACGACATGATCGGAGAAACAATGGAGGGTGTTTATGGATGACTTCTCGGTCATTGGGGATTCGTTTCAAGCATGTCTCTCCCATTTAGAAAAAATGCTTCAACGGTGTGAAGACACCAATCTTTGTCTAAATTGGGAGAAGAGCCACTTTATGGTCAAAGAAGGCATAGTCCTTGGCCATAAGATTTCAAAAAATGGGATTGAGGTTGATAGAGCAAAAGTCGATGTTATTGCTAAATTACCTCATCCTACCACCGTCAAAGGTATTAGGAGTTTTTTAGGTCATGCCAGTTTTTATCGTAGATTCATACAAGATTTTTCTAAAGTCGCCCGGCCTATGACCCATCTTCTTGAAAAAGATGATCCTTTTATCTTCTCACCTGAGTGCATCGAAGCTTTTGAAACATTAAAGAAAAAGCTTACTAAAGCACCCATTCTCGTTGCTCCCGACTGGGACTTGCCTTTTGAGCTCATGTGCGATGCAAGTGATTTTGCTATCGGTGCAGTCCTAGGGCAACGAAGATCCAAGCATTTTCAGCCTATCCACTACGCAAGTAAGACTATGACTGAAGCTCAAACTCATTACACCACCACGGAAAAAGAGCTACTGGCCGTGGTGTATGCGTTTGAGAAGTTTCGGCCGTACTTAATCTTGACCAAATGCGTGGTGTATACGGATCACTCGGCTCTCAAATATCTCTTTGCAAAACAAGATGCAAAGCCGAGATTGCTCCGTTGGGTTCTCCTCCTCTAGGAATTTGATATCATTATACGTGATAAAAAAGGAGTTGAGAACCTAGCTGCTGATCATCTGTCCCGTCTAGAAAACCCTCACCAAGATGTTTTCGAGAAAAAGGAAATAAATGAAACATTTCCTCTCGAGACACTCAATGCGGTTTCTTTTCGTGGAAACTCTACTACCCCATGGGTTGCTGACTTTGCAAATTACCATGCGGGTAACTTCATAGTGAAAGGGATGTCGACCCAACAGAAGAACAAATTCTTCAAGGATGTTAAACATTACTTCTGGGACGACCCCTAATTATTCAAAATTTGTGCGGATCAAGTCATCCGACGGTGTGTTTATGGACAAGAAGCTATTGACGTTCTCAAAGCTTGCCATGCTGGACCCACTGGGGGCCATCATAGTACAAATTACACCGCCAAAAAGGTGTTTGATTCCGGGGTTTATTGGCCCACAATCTACAAGGATGCCCACGATTTTGTCAAAACCTGTGACGCTTGTCAACGTCATGGAAATATCTCTCAAAGAAATGAAATGCCGCAAAATGCCATTCAAGTGTGTGAGATATTTGACATCTGGGGCATTGACTTTATGGGGCCATTTCCATCATCTCGAGGAAACAAATACATACTCGTGGCTGTTGACTATTTGTCAAAATGGGTTGAAGCGAAAGCTTTACCTACCAACGATGCCCGAGTTGTTGTGAAATTTTTAAAATCTCTTTTTGCTAGGTTTGGAACTCCACGAGCTATAATTAGTGATCGTGGTACACATTTCTGCAATGACCAATTTGATCGTGTCATGCAAAAGTATGGTGTAACTCACCGTCTATCTACTGCATACCACCCCCAAACAAGTGGGCAAGTGGAAGTTTCCAACCGTGGTATTAAAAGAATTCTGGAGAGGACAGTAGGCGAAAATCGTGCATCCTGGTTGGATAAACTGGATGACGCACTCTGGGCCTTCCGTACAGCTTACAAAACACCCATCGGGTGTACTCCATACAAGCTAGTGTACGGAAAGGCATGTCATCTTCCGATTGAGCTTGAGCACAAGGCATACTGGGCCTTAAAACATGCAAACTTCGATATTCAGACAGCTGGTGATCACAGAAAAGTTCAAATGAATGAATTAAATGAACTCCGTGATCAAGCATACGAGAACTCTTTGATCTATAAACAAAAGACAAAGAAGATTCATGACTCTAAAATCAAGAACCGCGTTTTCAACGTTGGTGATCGAGTCCTTCTTTTCAATTCAAGATTGAAGATATTCTCGGGAAAACTCAAGTCCCGTTGGTCTGGTCCATTTACCATTGCTAAGGTTTATCCTTATGGTACCATTGAGTTATCTCAGCCTGATGGTCCAAATTTTAAAGTGAATGGTCATCGATTGAAGCATTATTTTGGAGAGGACATTCCACCTGTGATTGTCCCGGATCTACAAACTTTCCCCATGAACCAATGAATGCGGGGATCGAGTCAAGCTAGCGACTCGATAATCAAAAACAGTAGCACACACCATATGGGTTTTCACTCATATTTCTGATTTCTTTCTACTATTCTACCACCCTAGTGTGGGGGAGTTGCCCCCCGCTGTTGTATATAAGTAATCTCTAAAAAAAAAAAAAAAAAAAAAAAAAAAAAAATATAAATATATATAAGTGTATATATTAAAAATAAAATAATGGCCGTAGTATTTCCCTTTTACGTTCTATGTTTCGGCATAACCGCCGGTACTTTGAATATTGAGGGCAATATTCATTTCTAGTGTGGGGGGGAATTCTCACGAATTTTATCATGTAATTATTCCACCCAATTCCCCCGTTTTTGGCCAAATTTTTTTTTTTTTGGAGTAAGTGTTTTTCACTTACTCAGCAAATGGTAATCAGTCCGCCATGTCTAACCCACATAAGGATTGGCTAATCCAGGAGCAAACGGCTCTTGGTAAAGATATCTCAAATCCGTTAATGGCTTGCAATTTGCCCAAAATTGTATGGTGTTCAACTCACCATATCTTTAATTAGTGAAAAGTTGGCTAGCCCGCAAGTTTATGGCTTGTGGTAAAGGCAGTGGAAAAACCATAATTAGTAATCGACTCACCAAAGATAATATTGATAATTTATCTAAGAGTTGGCTAGTCCAGAAGCAAACGGCTTCTGGTAAAGACAAATCAAATCTGTTTACAGCTGGTGATTTGCTCAAAATCATTTGGTTATCATTGTACCAAGGTTCTTACTTGAACTGAAATAATTGGCTACTCCAGAAGTGATGGCTTTTGGTAAAGAGTTCTTTAAAATCCATTAAAGTTTCAAAACATTGCTAGTGACTAGCAATATCTTAGTGTGGGGGATTGATGAGTGTCTAAATACTCATCATTTTTGTACTGTTTAGAATGCCAAAAACATCTGAAAACACTCAGAAATGCATCAAAATGATGAAAATATCACAAATAAGTGTTTTATGTGTTTTAAATGCAAAAATATTCAAAATCAGATGAAAAACGTATCAAGTTTGCATAATTGGCAGTTTTAGTCCCCCAAGTTTCAAATGTTGTCAAAAACAGTCCCTGGTAAATCAAAATAAAGAAAAATATCATTCAAGGTCCCTGAAATATTCTAAGTTGTCAAAAATGGTCCTTGAATGAATCTTTGGTCAAATGGCAGAAAAGGTCCCTCAAGTTTGAAAAATGTCAAAAATAGTCCCTGGATTTATAAAAAAGTGAAAATTATCAAAAGTGGTCCTTGTACTATTCATATATGGCAAGTTTGGTCCTTGTGATAAGTTTGGAGAGTTGGCAGTTTCAGTCCTTCAGTTTCACCAAATTACATAAATGGTCCTTGTTATTAATACAAACCAAATGGACCCCTTTTTTGTATTAGTGAGCCCAGCCAAATCAAAAAGAACCCCTGCCAATTAACCCCGTGACCCCCCCGCCCCACATGAACCCCCACTTATTATATCCACCAGGTCAAAATAAGTCAAACTAGGGCACTGTTCATCCCTTACCTCGCTGTCCCGCCAAATCCAGAAACCAGAGTGGTTTCTCACCACTTGCTCCTACCACCCTTTACACCTGTCTTCCCAGTTGTATACCAACCCCCCTCCACCTTCACAATATCCAAAATTCATTAATTGACTCAAACCTGCTCAAGACTTTTTTGGCGCCAAAATTACACTTGGACAGTTATGATGTAATTTGAGGATCCAATGGCTGAAATCAAGTGGGAAACAATCAGAGGTCGACAAGAAGTCTCAAAAGTCTATAAAGAAGAGATGAGAAGCATTGTGGAAAAATATCTAGTGTAAATTTAGTTTTCTTAAGTCGTTTTAGCTTAATTTCAAATTCCAGTGTATGTTTAAACTTTTAAGCTCTGTATTTCAAGTTACTAGTGTGTAATAAAACTTTTGTTAACATCAATTTCAGTTTTAAGTTCAATATTCAGTTTATGCAATTTTCCTAGTTCAAATTCTCAAAATCTGTCAATGTTGTTGTTAGTTGTTATTAAGGACTGATAAGCCCACATAAGCTCCTAGATAGCTTATTTAAGCTATTAGAAACTCTTAAAATTCAGTTTAGAAGCAAAAAGCAAAAATTCATAAAAATCAAGAAAAATTAGTTAAAAATCAAAAATCACAAGAAATGGTGATGAAAGCTGGAGCAGGGTGAATATTGGATTGCCCTGGGTTAGAGGCTTAGTGGTAAGCCTATAGGAGTGGTCTTTTGTTCTTGGTTCTGTGTTTTCAGTTGGAAATCCTCTTGTAAGCTTTTAACTCAACTTTTGCATTTTACTGTATAAGTAGATTTATAGCTTAAATCTTTGTGTTTTTGTGTTTCTTAGTTATATTTAAGTATAATATAACAATAAAAACAGTTGCTTGTTCTTTTAAATTTGTAGTTAGCAAAAATCTCATTTTCACAGTCTTATTAGCATAAGTGTAATTTCTTGGTCTTATGTTGTTATTGTTGTTATTTAATGTTTCTTTAGTCTTATTAAATCATAATATAAGGTCTGTAATCATTTGCATGGTCTGAATTTGTGAAAAGCTTTGAAAAGCTTCAAATCAGTTTTAATAAGGGTTGTTTGGATTTGTTGTATTAACTATATTAGAGGTTGCTTGTGGTATTGTGCTTGTTTGCTATCTGTCACTATAGAACCTATTAGCTCAGTTAAAGCAATAAATTCAGTCCTTGTTTTATAAAAAGTCAAAATTAGTTATAATCTTACCTTAGTTATTCACTGTTAAGGATTCAGAGTGAGTATATCATCATTTCAGTGTATAAGTTGGTAAAGTAGCTTAATCTAGTTCCATAACAGCTTAATACATCATATTCAGTTTATAGAATCAATCAAAAGTTCATTTAAGTCAACTTTCAGTTTAATAAAAAAAAGTCAAAATAGTGCCCTGTGCACAGTTTTATGGTCATTTTCACAAGCTCTTAAAAAGCTAATCATTGAACCATAGCTTGTGAATTTTAGTTTTTTGAGAAGCTCACCTAGCTATCTCAAGGT
The DNA here is from genome assembly GCA_019973895.1 of Chrysanthemum seticuspe. NCBI lineage: Eukaryota > Viridiplantae > Streptophyta > Magnoliopsida > Asterales > Asteraceae > Chrysanthemum > Chrysanthemum seticuspe. The sequence continues at coordinate 239,063,336 of BPTQ01000006.1, read as the reverse complement.
CCCAAGCTTAATTTTCCATTTTGCAGCTTGTTTAATAGGGCTGCACATAGCTTTTTGTTTGTCCAAAACACTCAGCATACACTGAGTCTTTACTCAGTGGTTTTTCAGTTTTTTCTCAAGCTTGTCACAAGCTTATTAATGGAAGCCAAACCTTGAAAATTAGCTTTCTGGAAAGCTTAACTGGTGAACTTGTTAGTTTCAAAGTTCTTTTTCATTTTCTAGCTTATTACAGTGCTTAAATATTAGCTTAAAAGTGCCTAGTAAAAACAAAAGTGTCCTGTGTAACAGTTAAGCTAGTGCTTATTTTGGCTTATTCAGTGCTTATTTCTTAGTTATTTAGCTTTTTCAGTTGTCAAATTAGCTTATTATCAGTATTTAGCTTATTTCCATTTTTCATTTTGCTTATTGAGTAGCTTATAAGCCATTTGGCTTAATCTTTGTGCTTATTCCATTTTTCACCAACTGTTAAGAAAAATAAGCTCAAACTGAGCTTATTAGTTGATTTTGTAAAAAGTTGTAGTTATACAATTTGCTTATCTTATATTGCTTAATAAGTTCCAAAAAGAAAAAGTCCAAATATAAAATAAAAAGCAAAAAGGGAGTTGCTGGGATTCGAACCCTGGCCACCCAGCTCACCACACACACACCTCACCAACTGCCCTTGGGTCTTTTTCTGGTTTAACTTTGCACACTTTAATACTTAACCCGTTTTTCCATTTTAGCTTATACGTATTATTTAGCTTATTTTCAGCTTATTCAAACTAGCTTTTTCAACTTTTGTATTTTTCTTAGCTTTGTATTAGTATAAAGTAATTTATAAAAAAGTTTCAGATTTTTCCGAATAGTTTTAGTATTTTTAAACATTTAATTAGTCTAAAATAGTATTTAATTCATAATAAAAAATATAAAAGTCAAAAAAATATAAATCTTTTTTCTAAGATTTTCTTTTGTCATATATTAAGTAAGAAAATTGTTTTTACACTTATAGGACTTTTATTTCACAAATTTTACGTTTTTACTTGCGCACTCGCGTAATTTTTATACATAACGCACGTTTTCATTTTAAGTCACGTTTTTAGATAATTTAGGTTTACGTTTTAATTAAAATAGTTTATTTAAGTTATTTTGTTTTATAAATAGAGAAAAACATCATTTTAAATATACTGATAGCGTTTATTTAATATATTTTAATTTTTTTTATTTCCTTTAATTTGCATTTAAGCCCCTGTAATTTACAAAACTTTTTCCTTAGGTATAAATAACTCAAAATCCTTACTGATCACTATCCTTAGTGATTAGTCGACATCTGAATTTGTTCAAACACCATTGAGTCTCCGTGGGACTTAACGACCCAGGAATCTACTATATTCCTCTGATCTTAATTGCATTGGTTTCTGAACCGTTTTAAGTTTATTACGGTTGACCATTCACAAGTGGTCAGCTTGTGTGATAAAACTTGACTGTTTGGGAGTCAATCAAATTTTGGCGCTGCTGCCGGGGAGGCTTTAGCGTGTTCTAAACCTTTTTCAGATCCATTCTTGCACATATACCACCTTTTTGTAAACAGTTTTTTTGTAAAGTTAATCAAAATCAAAAAGTTCATTAACACTTTTCCTAAAGTGTTAACAACACCAAAAGAAATATATATATAAAACAACAAAACAATCGTAACGTTTTCTAGCTTGTGTTTCCTTTAAGGTGATTCTTAAAGAGATACGATTTGGTTAAACGAGACGATACCAAAAATATTGTCCAAAAGTTTTTAAACCCTTTGCACAAATCCATACCTACGTCTTTTCAGTGGTACTTAATAAATACATAAAAATCAACCACCGCAAATCAAGGAAGTACACCTACTAACTGGGGGTGTGACCATTAATAAGTTCCCGAACAACAGATTTAAAACTTGCCTTTGTGTCCTTGTGATTTGGTGTACCTTTTTCAAAGAAGCCATTTCATTTGTGATTATTGGTTTAAGTTCACTTGTCGTTTTGCCTCGCATTTGTTTTGAAAATTGATTTTTATACTTAGTGCATGCGCACTCGTTCTTCCAGTTCTACAAGTCCACTTTCTGAGCTTGCAAATATTCCTTGTAGACGTAGAGGACGTTCTGCTCCTTCAGCCGTGACTGAGGAACGTCTACCACCACCACCCCCTGTCGTAATGGCAGAAGATAAGCCTATGAATGAGCTTCTCCAAGCACCCATCGAGGGTTACAGAGATGCCATTATTGTCCCAGCCATCGTGGCTGATACCTTTGAGCTCAAAACCGGGTTGCTTAATCTGGTAACCCAAAGCCAATTCTATGGTTTTGAGCGGGATGATCCTCATGCACATATTCGATGGTTTAACAAGATTGCATCTACCATCAAATACAAGAATGTCCCACAGGAAGAAATTAAGCTTCTTCTGTTCCCATTTTCTCTAGAGGGACAAGCCCGGAATTGGCTTGAGAAACAACCCCCTCGTTCCATTGAGACATGGGAGGATCTAGTCACCAAGTTTGTTAACGAATTCTACCCTCCATCCCGAACTACAAGTCTTAAGAATGAGATAATGAAATTTTCTCAAAGATTTAATGAATCATTCGGGGAGGCATGGGATCGTTACAAAGAGTTGCTCCGCAAGTGTCCGCATCATGGTTTTACCGAGTTAATGCAAATGGATACTTTCTACAATGGTCTGAACCAGACTAACCAAGACTCTTTAAATGCCTCCGCGGGAGGTAATTTCCTGAGCAAGACCACCAAAGAAGCCTTACAAATCATTGAAAACAAGTCCCAGGTCCGCCCTTTCCGAGCAAAGACATATCAATCTCAGTCTAATGCTGGACCTTCTACTTCATCTCCCGTGAGTACATCTAGCACCGATGCTAAGATTGAAAAACTCACGGATATTGTTCAGGCTTTGGTTCTTGCTAACCAAAAGAAAGTCACTTTCACACAGACACCATCACATGGTGAAGTGAAGAAAGTTGAGGTTTGTGTTACTTGTGGTGGCCCTCATGCATACTACAACTGTACTGCCACCGATGGAAGTCCGTTTGAAGCCAATGCTATAGCCGGTACTCCACATCAGGGAGGTAATCAATACCGTCCTCAAAATGAACCAAACTACCGTGCTAACACTTATCAGGGACCACCCGGTTTTAGCCAGAATCCTAGCATGCAAAACCGGAATCAAAACCAACCTAGAATGAACCAAGGTTATCAAAACCAAGGTAGTTTCTATCCCGGACCAAATCAAGGTTTCCAACATCAAGGAAACCTTAATCAAAACAATTTCAATCGAGGGAATCAATTTCATGGGAATATGAATCCTAATCAAGGAAATTTTCAAAATCAAGGCCCTAATCCGAACATTAGAGGCCAGAATTTTCCTAATCAAACTCAAGCCATTGTTCCAACTGGACCATCATCTGATGAGTTATTGAAGCAATTCATGAAATCCCAAGATGAAATGAACAGGTTGTTGGTCAGTCAGATCGCTGATCTATAGAAGTCTTTAAATGATCAACCCTCGGGCTCAGGAAAACTTCCGAGCAACACGATCGCTAACCCGAGGGGCGATGCAAAGGCGATCACAACCAGAAGTGGTGTTTCATATAATGGACCCGCTATTCCTACTACCTCTTCTTCTTCTCTCCCGAAGGTAGTGGAAAGTGAACCTGAGGCTACAAAGGACAAGGAACTTCCTACTAATAACGGAGGTACCAACGATGTCCATCCTCAAGTTGTCCCGAAACCCAAATCCAGTCCAGGAGTTGTTTTTGAACCTCCTGTAGCTCCCGTTGAAAACCCCAAATCCAAACCTTCTATTCCTTACCCATCACGTTTGAATGAGCAAAAGCTCCGCGAAAAAGCCAGTCATCAAATGGACAAATTTTTTCAAATTTTCCAAGAATTACATTTTGACATAAGCTTTGCGGATGCTATCATGCTGATGCCCAAGTTTGCATCAACTCTCAAACACATGTTAAGCAACAAGGAAAAGCTGTTTGAGATGGCAAAAACTCCTCTGAACGAGAACTGCTCTGCAGTTATCTTGAAGAAGCTTCCAGAGAAGCTTGGAGATCCTGGAAAATTTCTCTTACCTTGTGTATTTCCAGGAATGGTTGAATGCTTTGCCTTAGCCGATCTTGGTGCAAGCATCAACCTGATGCCTTATTCAGTATGGAAGAAACTTTCTCTTCCGGACCTTACTCCTACATGCATGACACTCGAGCTTGCAGATCGTACAATATCCCGTCCACTTGGCATTGCCGAGGATGTATTTGTGAAAGTAGGAAAGTTCCATTTTCCAGCTGACTTTGTGGTTGTTGATTTCGATGCCGATCATCGGGTTCCTCTCATTGTTGGACGAGGATTCCTGAGAACGGGCCGTGCTCTCATTGATGTATTTGAGCAAGAAATCACATTACGTGTTGGTAATGAAGCTGTCACCTTTAACCTTGATCAAACTTCGAGGTACTCCGCAAACTATGATTCTGAGTCGGTTAACCGAATAGATATCATTGATGTTGCTTCTGAAGAGTACTCTCAAGAAGTTCTTGGTTATTCTCATAATTCTGTGAGTGGGGATCCCACCACATCTTCTCAACCTATCATAGCCAATTCTACTCCTTCTCTCACTCCTTTTGAGGAAAGTGACTTCATCTTAGAAGAGATTGAAGCCTACTTGTCTAGTGATTCTGTTCCATGGGAAATTGATCACGCTCCCATCGACATTGAGGGGGACATACTTCTCATTGAGAAGATGCTTAATGATGATCCATCATCAATCCCTCCCGTCGAGCTTCATAACAAGGAAGTCAAGTCAGTTGAGAAAACTGAAGAATTTCCTGAAGTCGAACTTAAGGACTTACCGCCTCATCTCGAGTATGCATTTCTTGACGGTGATGATAAATTACCAGTCATTATTGCTCGAGATTTGAGTAAAGATGAAAAGACTACTCTCATAAAGGTCTTGAAG
>BPTQ01000006.1:238982045-239053880 GCA_019973895.1 Chrysanthemum seticuspe | reverse complement strand
GTTATTGTTGTATTCTGGTTCTTTAATGTGAATACGATTATTCTGACACTTTTACTCTAAAAACGATTGATGTTTAAATTTTCTTGTTCGTTGACAAAAATAACAATATAATATGAATTTATATTGATTCTTTGTGTTTTTGTGTTTCTAAATTCGATATTTAGATGAATATGTCATTTTACGTTTTCAACTCAATTTTCGAATGTTCTCCTAAAGGTTGACTTTTGTGTCTTGGTTCTTGTTTTCTGGTGAGGATATCCGAATGGTGATTCGGAGATTGGGTCCCGTTAGGTTATAAGTGGGACGAGGTCGAAAGTAGTGGTAAAGAACACTAAAAACTAAAAATTGATTAAAAAGAACTAAAAATACTTAAAAACGAAAAACGAAGATTTGACTTAAAATTCTCAAAGATTATCGAATTTATTCGATAGATCCTCGAGCAAAAATCTCATTTTCACAGTCTTATTAGCATAAGTGTAATTTCTTGGTCTTATGTTGTTATTGTTGTTATTTAATGTTTCTTTAGTCTTATTAAATCATAATATAAGGTCTGTAATCATTTGCATGGTCTGAATTTGTGAAAAGCTTTGAAAAGCTTCAAATCAGTTTTAATAAGGGTTGTTTGGATTTGTTGTATTAACTGTATTAGAGGTTTATTGTGGTATTATGCTTGTTTGCTATCTGTCACTATAGAACCTATTAGCTCAGTTAAAGCAATAAATTCAGTCCTTGTTTTATAAAAAGTCAAAATTAGTTATAATCTTACCTTAGTTATTCACTGTTAAGGATTTAGAGTGAGTATATCATCATTTCAGTGTATAAGTTGGTAAAGTAGCTTAATCTAGTTCCATAACAGCTTAATACATCATATTCAGTTTATAGAATCAATCAAAAGTTCATTTAAGTCAACTTTCAGTTTAATAAAAAAAAGTCAAAATAGTGCCCTGTGCACAGTTTTATGGTCATTTTCACAAGCTCTTAAAAAGCTAATCATTGAACCATAGCTTGTGAATTTTAGTTTTTTGAGAAGCTCACCTAGCTATCTCAAGGTCCCAAGCTTAATTTTCCATTTTGCAGCTTGTTTAATAGGGCTGCACATAGCTTTTTGTTTGTCCAAAACACTCAGCATACACTGAGTCTTTACTCAGTGGTTTTTCAGTTTTTTCTCAAGCTTGTCACAAGCTTATTAATGGAAGCCAAACCTTGATAATTAGCTTTTTGGAAAGCTTAACTGGTGAACTTGTTAGTTTCAAAGTTCTTTTTCATTTTCTAGCTTATTACAGTGCTTAAATATTAGCTTAAAAGTGCCTAGTAAAAACAAAAGTGTCCTGTGTAACAGTTAAGCTAGTGCTTATTTTGGCTTATTCAGTGCTTATTTCTTAGTTATTTAGCTTTTTCAGTTGTCAAACTAGCTTATTATCAGTATTTAGCTTATTTCCATTTTTCATTTTGCTTATTGAGTGGCTTATAAGCCATTTGGCTTAATCTTTGTGCTTATTCCATTTTTCACCAACTGTTAAGAAAAATAAGCTCAAACTGAGCTTATTAGTTGATTTTGTAAAAAGTTGTAGTTATACAATTTGCTTATCTTATATTGCTTAATAAGTTCCAAAAAGAAAAAGTCCAAATATAAAATAAAAAGCAAAAAGGGAGTTGCTGGGATTCGAACCCTGGCCACCCAGCTCACCACACACACACCTCACCAACTGCCCTTGGGTCTTTTTCTGGTTTAACTTTGCACACTTTAATACTTAACCCGTTTTTCCATTTTAGCTTATACGTATTATTTAGCTTATTTTCAGCTTATTCAAACTAGGTTTTTCAACTTTTGTATTTTTCTTAGCTTTGTATTAGTATAAAGTAATTTATAAAAAAGTTTCAGATTTTTCCGAATAGTTTTAGTATTTTTAAACATTTAATTAGTCTAAAATAGTATTTAATTCATAATAAAAAATATAAAAGTCAAAAAAATATAAATCTTTTTTCTAAAATTTTCTTTTGTCATATATTAAGTAATAAAATTGTTTTTACACTTATAGGACTTTTATTTCACAAATTTTACGTTTTTACTTGCGCACTCGCGTAATTTTTATACATAACGCACGTTTTTATTTTAAGTCACGTTTTTAGATAATTTAGGTTTACGTTTTAATTAAAATAGTTTATTTAAGTTATTTTGTTTTATAAATAGAGAAAACATCATTTTAAATATAGTGATAGCGTTTATTTAATATATTTTAGTTTTTTTTATTTCCTTTAATTTGCATTTAAGCCCCTTTAATTTACAAAACTTTTTCCTTAGGTATAAATAACTCAAAATCCTTACTGATCACTATCCTTAGTGATTAGTCGACATCTGAATTTGTTCAAACACCATTGAGTCTCCGTGGGACTTAACGACCCAGGAATCCACTATATTCCTCTGATCTTAATTGCATTGGTTTCTGAACCGTTTTAAGTTTATTACGGTTGACCATTCACAAGTGGTCAGCTTGTATGATAAAACTTGACTGTTTGGGAGTCAATCAAATTTTGCGCCAAAATTTGATTCGCTCCAGACAGTCAGGTTTTATCACACAAATCAACCACTTGTGAATGGTCAACCGTAATAAAAGTCAAAACAGTCTGAGAACGAAATGCAATTAAATCCAGAGGAGTATAGTGTATCCCCGGGTCGTTAAGTCCCAACGAGGTGTGAACACTGTAGTACAACGAATCTGTGATCGGGTGAATATTGAACAGGAAAGGGTTTTGAGTGATTTATACTGAGGAATAAAAGAAAATAGCTTAAACAAGCTATAAGAACAAGTAAGTGAAAGCAAAATACTTAAAAACGTTTAAAACCTAAAAACGCGTACGTTTACTGAATTTTACGTAAACGTACAAAATAAAACGTAAATTTAAAAGAATAAAACACCTACGGATATGAAAATGATATTTTTACAATCCTAATAATAAAAGAAAATTATTGGAAAAAGAAAATTATTTTTATGACTATTTATTTAATTATTATTAATTAAAAACTACTTTTAACTATTTAATAATAACCTAAAATATAAGAAAATATGAAATAAATCTAGAAAAGTGAAATTATGACTTAGAAAAATCTAAAATATGATAAAACTTATTTTAAAACTGAAAATATATTTATTACACTTTTTATCTATTTATTATTAATTAAAAACTATTTAAAACTAATTAAAATTCTAGAAAATACTATTTAAACTAAGAAAATTATGGAAAAATATTTTTTTGGCTTTTTATATTTATCTTAATCTAGGAAAATTGAAAACATATTTTTTTAAACTTTTTCTGATTTATTTGTAATAAAAGCTAATTAAAAAGTACTAAAAACTGATTAAAATAAAGAAAAATAGCAAACAGTACTATAAAATTATGAAAAATTCAGGAAAATACTAAAATATAATTCTTAATCTATGAAAAATATAAAAACATATACTAGTGTGTGAGAAAATGAAACCGAAGTGAAACTGCTTAAGTAATAAACACCTAAATAAAGCTATAAGCTACAAGAATAAGCCAAATGATCAAATAAGCTGAGTTATGCTAAAATAAGTCTAACTTAACTAATTAACAGTACTCTAGATTACTAAATAAGCTTAAACTAGATTTGAGCTTATGGGATTAATTAAGCAAAACAGTTATCAAGGGGGCTACTTTAAGCACATGCATAAGCAATCCTAATAAGCTAAGGGGAAAAACAGATATTGGGATCTCAAGATCACCTAGCTTACTACACTTGGACCAAAAATCAGTCCTAAACAAGCTTTAATGAAGCTTGTGCAAAGGCTGAAAGTTGCCTGTGCACACTCAGTGAATGCTGAGTGTGTGCACATGGCACTTTTGCCCCATTTGACAAGCTAAATAGGAGCTTATAGACATTTATTAAAAATCTACAAAAATCAGATTTATAAACTAGACCATCTCAACTTGTTAAATCCAAAATACCAAAAGCTCTTGACCAAGGATTAACAAATGAGACATCAACAAAGTTTTGGCAAAAACTGGTTTTCCAACTTTTGACTTATGACAGATTTTACAAAGTTTGACTAAAATGGATTTTGATCATGCAAAACAGTTTGTAAATGTTATTTAGAGATGAAATATGACCTAAAGAAACTGTCTATGATGATTTTATACCTAAAATGCAAGATTATACCTACTCAATCTAACAGATGAACTTATAATAGCAAGTTTAATATAATTTTGACTTATACTAAACTTAAGTGAAAAGTAATGACTGAATTGAGTAATTTAATCCTATAAGAGCCTAAAGCAATAAAACTCTATCACTACACAGACCTCAGATACATATTACAAACCTGTTCCAAACACTAGATTAGAAACTACTATACAGAATTTATCCTACAAACTACTTAACTAGTATAAACCAATGCTCAATCTAACTGCAACTAACCTAAGTGAATCAAAATGCAATGATTCAAACAAGCACTTAACACAGAATTAATAAGAACTAGATATTACAAATTTTAGCTCACAATAACATGAAGTAAATTAGAAACTTACAATAGTCCAGCCTATTTTTTAGCATTATAACATTAGGAAACCAACTCAAACATCAAATCAAACCCAAATCCAGCTTTAATATCAACCCTTTTTCTATTTCAACACCAATTTGAACCACAGTTGACTTTCGTTGACTGGTATTGTTTTGAGAGTAAAAACTGAGTAGAGGTTTATATAAGCAATCAATAAGCTATAGGAGAGCTTATAAGAGCTTATATAGGAACTTATATGAGCATAAGATTCCTTAGCATCAACTAATAACACATTCGAATATTTTGATAATTTAAGCTAAGAAACTTGCTTAAACTGAATTCGTGTACATACATTGAGATTGAAACTGAAAACAAATTTTTATTACACTGAAATATGTTAACAAAGTATTGGAAAGCTTAAAGATACACTGAAATTTGAAAATTTAACTAATCGACATTACCTAAACTAAAATTACACTACTTTTTTATACACACTGCTTTGTTCTTGGTATTTATTGACTTCATTTTGTTTCTTGTCGACCTCTGATTAATTCCCACTTCATTTCATCCCTTTGATCATTAGAAATCATCAAAACCACACACTTGGCATTTTTGGCGGGAAAAAGTCTTTATAGCAGGTTTCTAGCATTTAATGCAGTTTGGTGTATGTGGAGGTGGAGGGGGACAAGGTGTGAAGTGGGTAAGGAGCTAGGTGAGGTGGAAAGTGGTGGTGAGGTGGTGAAACCACCTGGTTTTGCGATTCAGGCATGGTAGAGGAGATGTACAGTAACCGGTGGTTTTATTTCTTTTAAACTTTGGGCCGGGTTGGATATTGGGCTTGGATTGGGTATTAATAACATAAAGGGTCCGTTTGGTTTTGTATATCACAAGGACTAATCATGCAATTTTCTGAAAGTATAGGGCTGGATGTGTAAACCTTCCAAAGCTATTCCAAGGGTGAATTTTTCCAAGCTTCAATAGTACAAGGACCTCAATTGATAATTTCCATTTTTACACTTCCAGGGACTAGATCTGCCAAACTTTGAAACTTGAGGGACCAAACATGTAAATTCTCCAAAAGTTCACCATAAGGACCATTGTTGCCATTTATGAATAGTACAAGGTTTATTTTTGATTATTTTCACTTTTTAAATTCACCAAGGACTATATTTGACAATTTTCAAACTTTAGGGACTAAAGTTGTCATTTTGTAAATTTTAAACTTTAAAGGGTTTATTTTGACAACTTTTGAATCCCATGGACCTTAAATGACATTTTTTTTATTTTGATTTACCAGGGACTAAATTTGACAACTTTTGAAACTTGGGGGACTAAAACTGCCAATTATGCAAACTTGATACGTTTTTCACCTGATTTTGGTATTTTTGCATTTAAAACACATAAAAACACATTTTCATGATATTTGTAACATTTATATAGCATTTGTGTGTTTTTGGCTATTTTTGTGGGTTTAAACAAGGTAAAATATATGTGTTTTTAGACACATATCAAATCCCCCACACTAAACTATTGCTAGTCCCTAGCAATCTTTTTGAAACTTTAATGGATTTCATCTCTTTACCAAAAGCCATTACTTCTGGAGTAGCCAATTGTTTAAGTTCAAGTAAGAACCTTGGTACAATGATAACCAAATGATTTTGAGCAAACCATCATCTTTTAACGGATTTGATTTGTCTTTACCAGAAACCGTTTGCTTCTGGACTAGCCAACTCTTAGATAAATTATCAATATTATCTTTGGTGAGTCGATTACCAATTATGGCTTTCCAACTGCCTTTACCACAAGCCATAAACTTGCGGGCTAGCCAACTTTTCACTAGTTAAAGATATGGTGAGCTGAACACCATACAATTTTGGGCAAATTGCAAGCCGTCAACGGATTTGAAATATCTTTACCAAGAGCCGTTTGCTCCTGGATTAGCCAATCCTTATGTGGGTTAGACATGGTGGACTGATTACCATTTGTTGTGTTTAGTACAATCAGAGGTCGACAAGAAGTCTCAAAAGCTTTGACAAGCTTCAAATCAGTTTTAATAAGGGTTGTTTGGATTTGTTGTATTAACTGTATTAGAGGTTGATTGTGGTATTGTGCTTGTTTGCTATCTGTCACTATAGAACCTATTAGCTCAGTTAAAGCAATAAATTCAGTCCTTGTTTTATAAAAAGTCAAAATTAGTTATAATCTTACCTTAGTTATTCAGTTGGTGAAAAATGGAATAAGCACAAAGATTAAGCCAAATGGCTTATAAGCTACTCAATAAGCAAAATGAAAAATGGAAATAAGCTAAATACTGATAATAAGCTAGTTTGACAACTGAAAAAGCTAAATAACTAAGAAATAAGCACTGAATAAGCCAAAATAAGCACTAGCTTAACTGTTACACAGGATACTTTGGTTTTTACTAGGCACTTTTAAGCTAATATTTAAGCACTGTAATAAGCTAGAAAATGAAAAAGAACTTTGAAACTAACAAGTTCACCAGTTATGATGTAATTTGAGGATCCAATGGCTGAAATCAAGTGGGAAACAATCAGAGGTCGACAAGAAGTCTCAAAAGTCTATAAAGCTATACTGTGAGAAGAAACCCTTTATATCAGTGTTTGGCTCGTCATCCAGCTGATTGCCAAACATTCCCCGAGCCAATCCTTTTCATGTCCGGCATTGCTGAAAGATGGGAGGGGTCTCCTTTGGTACCTGAGATTATTTGTGATGGAGAAAGTATGTAATTTTTTAATTAAAATAAGAAATAAAAACTTATCTTTCTGATATTTATCTTATTTGATCCTTCGTGCAGAGATGTCATTCAGGAACTTTGTGGTAGCTGGTGGTGCGAAAGAGGTAAGCTTCCTTCCAAAGAATCCCCAGGAGACAAGTTATGGTATGGGCTCCCCATCAGTGTCCATAAATAACAATGATGTGGAAGCCCAGCCCATCGAGCCTGTATCGTCTGCTCCTCCGTCAAAGGAACCCATCGACGTGGAAGATCAACTTGTGGAGAATGTTGCTGACTCTGATGAACCAGTCTCTGAAGGATAGTTGGTCATCGTAGGACCCTCCGGCATTGGTGAGAGGGTCCGAAGCAGGAAAGGTACCGGTGCAAAAGCTGTGAAGTCCGCTTCGAAGAGGAAGCTTATCCTACCTACTCCTCCCTCTCGAACCACCCGGCAAAAGAGTGCCCAGGGTAAGGCTGTGGTGTTTCCATCCATCGAAGGGCCCAGCGGTGATGATATCCATGGTAATGTTTCATGCCTGTAACAAAAAATTAGATACCAGTAATAATATGTTAACACATTTATATATGCTGCAGGACTTCCTGATACAAAAGAACTTCCCTCTCCTTTAGCTTGTCATCAACTCGTGGACCATGTAATCCCACCCAGCTGGAAGGGGGTGATGAACAACATGTTCATGGAAAGACTTTGCGACCTCCATGACAAAAGTTATGTCCGACAGTGCATGCTAGACAACCAACTCAATGCTAGGACAAGGGAGCTGCTTAGTGCTGTCACCAAAGCTCGAGAAGAAATGGATGTTATGTTGAGGAGGGAGAAGGCTAGGGATCAGAAGTATTTAGACCTAGAGAAGAAGTGTGAGGATGCCTTGGAGGATTTTGACAAGAACCCCTTGGTGCAAGATCTCAGAGCTGAGAATGAAAAGCTCAAAGGTCAACTGTCAACGAGCGAGGCTGAATGCAGCAGGCTGACTATCGAAGGCTCAATGGTCGTAGGCTATAAGGAGCAGATATCTGTTCTGTCATCCAAGTGTGGAGGCCTCGAACAAGAGAGGGAGAAGTTGCTAGACCAAGAGATCAAGCTCAGAGAAAACATAGATGGGTTAAACCTTCGTCTAAAAATGCTGAAGAAGGACAGGGTAGACTTGGTAACCAAGGTGATCCCCTATGTTGCTATGGAACTTTACCATAGCGATGATGTGGGGATTGCAATTGGGAATCTGGTGAATGCGGCCATTTTCCATGGCAAGTGTACCACTTTGGAGGAGATAGCTGCGACTGAGGAACCGGTAAAGCTGGAGGGAGTTCCTTACTATAGGGAAACTAATGAAAAAGAGTATGATGATGCAGGTAATCATTTAACTGCTTTAGAGTTCCCTTTCCTTACAGATGTGACGAAGGACCCAGCGGCCTCTATTGAGGACCTGCTGGCCAAGAAGCCAAGGAAAGTCCAGCCTCCGTCTCCCTCGAAGAAGACTCCATCACCTAAAGCTCCCTTCCCAGTTTCAGCTGATCCCACTCATTCCAAAGTTTGATGAAGGCAACCATGTGGTTGTAATTTGATCCCCAGGGTGGTATGTACCTTGTTTAAAACAATTTGTCTGTGTTCCTTTCCAGGCTTCGTGCCTGATGAAACAATTAACATGTGGTATGTGTGATGTAGGCTACGGCCTAAGACAATATTTTGTTTGGTTGGATCATTAAGGCTACGGCCTGTTTAGACTAGTTAAACTAGTCAGTAATCTACATTAAAGCCACTAGGGCTTGAATTTTGCCATGTGTGATTCTTCTCTTTTTATTTTACTTGCGTAATTTTTTTATTTTTTTATTTTTTTTACAACCTAAGGCGTATGGTAGATGCATAGCCTCATTGTGTGTAGTTACTTCACCAAGAATATTAGCAATCGTATAATTTGACTGCTGACAGAGGGTCGCGACCCACTCCATCTTGATCCTTTGGGCAGCGAAAGGCTTAAAATACCTTAAGGCCATATAGGAAAGTTAATGTGAAGTTGAGATGGATGTTATGCATATGAGCAAGACATGTTGTTAGTCTTTGTACATCCCTTCGACATTGAAACTTATAAAGCGACTTGGTGGGAAAATCTTTGTTGTATTGAACGAAACAAGAGATTTGAGGGAAATGCGTTATATCATTAAGTGGGTAGGGAGGATTACATCATTTTAAGAAATGAATACTAGACGCCTACCATTAATGCTTCTTTCCCCAAGTGTGAAGAATGCAAATACATTGATTGAAAGCAAAAATAAAAAATGTCCTCGGACATTGTAAGTTTCATATGTAGAACTTACGAAGGGTAGTTCCATTCCAAGTTCTAGCAATAGCGTCTCCATCCAAGGTTTACAGCTTGTAGGCTCCGTTGCCATATGCTTCCTTAATAACGTAGGGCCCTTCCCATGTAGGTCCTAGTTTACCCTGGTACTCAGCTTTACTTGCGCTGTTGAGTCGGAGAACGTATTCCCCTGGTTTGAAGGTCGAAGGCCGAACCCGAATGTTGTAGTACCTTTCAATCTTTTGCTTATGGATAGCTTCTCTGATTGAGGCTATTTCCCTTCGTTCTTCTAGTAGGTCTAGGTTACTACGGAGTCTTTCTTCGTTATCTGCTGCTTCGAAGTTCATGACCCTTTCAGTTTCGACGCTTACTTCCAAAGGGATGACAGCTTCCGTGCCATATGTCAAGCTAAAAGGTGTCTCTCCGTGACTTGACTTTGTATGCGTTCTGTGAGCCCAAAGTACTTGAGGTAGTTCATCTACCCAACCGTGGTGACTGTATCCTAGCCTTCGCTCTATTCCTTGTATGATATCCCTGTTAGTAACTTCCACTTGTCCGTTACCTTGAGGATGGTAGACAGAAGTGAAGGATTGTTTGATATTCAGGCCTCTGCAAAACACTGGGAATACCCCTTCGGCGAACTGCTTCCCATTATCTGAAATGATGATGTGAGGTACTCTGAACCGACAGATAATATGCTCCCACACAAACTGTTCCATGTGTCTTCCTGTGATGGATGCTAAAGGCTTCGCTTCCACCCATTTAGTGAAGTAGTCGATGGCTACTACCAAGAACTTAACTCCTCCTGGAGCAATTGGCAGAGGACCTACGATGTCTATCCCCCATTGGCTGAAGGGCCATGCGGACGTTACAGAAGTCATATCTTGTTTTGGTATCCTTGGAACCCTTGAGTGAACTTGACAGGCTTCACACTTCTGAATGATTTCGACAGCGTCCCTGTGCATCGAAGGCCAGTAATATCTGATCCTCATGATTTTAGAAACTACGGAGCGGGGTCCTGAGTGAAGCCCGCAGGATCCTTCATGCACTTCTTGAATGATGTTGGCAGCTTGCCTAGGTCCTACACAACGAAGCCATGGGGACATAAAGGATCTTCTGTATAGATAATTTCCCATGATTCTGTACTGTGGTGCTTTGATGCGGACCTTTCGAGCTAACTTCTGATCTTTCGGCAGTATACCACTTATTAGATATTCTCTAATCGGAGTCATCCAATTCGAGTCTTCCTCCTGTATTACGTCAGACACCTCCTTTCGGACGATGGACCTATCTGCCAACACCTCGACCAGAACTTCTTTAGTTAAATGAGCAAATGCCATTGACGCCAATTTGCTAAGGGTGTCCTCCTTCTTGTTTTGGTTTCTCTGAACATGATCTATGTTGTAGGATGCGAACCCTTCGAGCATTTCCTTAGCCTTATCAAGGTATTGTTTGATCACAGGTTATCTCGCCTCGTAGGAACCTTTTATCTAGTTGGCCACCAGTTGCGAGTCAACAAAAATAGCCAAGTCTTCTACCTCCATGTCCTTGGCCAATCGGAGGTCTGCTAGCAAGGCTTCGTACTCTGCTTCATTGTTTGTAGCATCGAATTCAAAGCGGAGTGCATAAGTGTACTCCTTCCCTTTGGGGTCAACAAGCATGAGACCTGCGCCAGAACCGTCGGAGCTAGAGGCTCCGTCAGTATAAAGTTTCCACCCTTCGACCGCCTTATCAGGCTTCTTTTCAGCAACCTTTGTGTCATTCTTTGGTTCGGAGGGTGTTTCTGCTAAGAAGTCTGCCAGTATTTGCCCTTTGACCGAATTTCTACCCTTGTATTCAATTTCGTGCTCTCCCAGCTCGATAGCCCATTTAGCTATCCTTCCGAATTTCTCTGGTTTCGAACGTATCTGCTTAATTGGTTTGTCAGTAAGTACAGTTATGGGGTGATCTTGGAAGTACCTTCGAAGGCGTCTCGCAGCATGGACCAAGGCCAAAATTAGCTTCTCCAATGCTGGATAATTTAGCTCAGCTCCCTGTAGAACCCTGCTAACGAAGTAGATAGGTATTTGCTTCTTCTCCCTTTCTGCCAATAACACAGCGCTGATGCTTTCGAAGGAGGCTGCGATATACATAAACAACACTTCGCCTTTAATTGGGGCAATAAGTGTAGGTAGAATAGCCATGAAATCCTTGAGCTTTTGGAAGGCCGCTTCTGCATCTGTACTCCATTGGAACGTCTTTTTGTCCGTGCATCCTTTGAGTGTTTTGAAGAATGGCAAAGATCTGTCTGCACCCTTCGATAAGAACCTGCTGAGGGCTGCTAGCATTCCGTTCAGACTTTGCACTTCCTTTAGGGACTTAGGAGGCTGTAAATCTGTGATGGCCTTAACCTTCGAAGGATTGGCCTTAATACCTTGCTTGGTGATCAGATGCCCCAAAAATTGTCCTTCTTCTACACCGAAGGAACATTTCTTCGGATTTAACTTCATGTTGATGGCGCGAAGCTAGTCGAAGGTTTCCTTGATGTCAGAGAGCATGTATTCCTCCGTTCTACTCTTTATGACCATATCGTCTACGTACGCCTCCAGATTCCTACCTATCTGCTTGTGGAAGGCTTTGTCCACTAAACGTTGGTAGGTGGCACCTGCATTTTTCAAACCAAAAGGCATCTTTTTGTAACAATAAACGCCTTTTCCTGTGAAAAAGGTTGTCTTCTCTTCGTCCTCTTCCGCCATTTGTATCTGATGGTAACCCTTATAAGCATCCAGAAAGCACTTCAGTCGAAACCCTGACAGGGATTCTACTTTCCAATCAATTTATGGCAGAGGATAGCAGTCTTTCGGGCAAGCTTTGTTAATATCTGTGAAGTCCACGCACATTCGCCATCCTCCATCGTGCTTCTTGACCATCACCGGATTGGCCACCCAAGTTTGATACTTCACCTCTCTGAGTATGCCTGCCGCTACAAGCTCGTCCATTTCTTTGCATGCGACGACACTTCTTTCGGGAGCCAGGATTCGACGCTTTTGTTTGATAGGTTCAATATGTTTGAACTCGTTGAGCTTGTGTTCAGTGTCGAAGGGCTTTCCGTCTATGGTGAGAGTTCTGGGGACCCCCATCATGTCAGAGTAGGTCCATGCGAAGACATCTGCATTAGCACGTAGTACCTTTTCCAATTCTACTTTAAAGGAGGTTGGGAGCTGTTTTCCGATTACCACCGTTTGATCAGGATAGAGATCATTTACTACAATGCGTTCTTCAGCGTCAGTACAACTGAGAACATCCTTCAGAGGCTCTTCCGACACCTGTTTGATCCTTTTGCCTACTTCCGTAGGCTTCTTCACGTTATAGCTGGAGAAAATCGTTCCAATACCGAATGGTGTTTGGAATTTGATCGCGGCATGTATGGTGGAGACAACGATGCCCATCTTCTGCATTGCCGTTCTCCCTATCAATAGGTTATAGGGAGATTCAGACCTTACGATCGTGAAAACCAGAGTTTATGTTCTTTTTAGCCTTCCTTCTCCAATCGTAACCTCTAGAGGGACTTCTCCCAAGGGCCATGAGTGTTCCCCTGAGAACCCTACTAAGGGTACCTTCGAATCTACTCTCTTTGACCTTATCGAAGGCCTGAGCTTTAGAAAACAACGTTCGTATATTACTTCACAGGAGCTACCGCAGTCTAGGTAGGCCCTGTTTACTTCTCTGTTGGAGATCAAGACCTTGATGACCACAGGGTCATTTGAAAGAACTTTCCCTGTGATTGAAGGAAAAGTGACATCTCCTACTCCGCATAATGCTTCCTCCGCTTCTTTCCTCTTTAAACCAGAGTCATTCTTGTACACCATGAGGATGGGTGGTTCGACAGGTGTGGTGTCTTTTCCCAACTGTGTGTCGGAGACCTTTTCTTTACCTTTCTTTATACCCTTCACCAAATGACCCAATTGGCCGGACTTCACGGCCTCTTCTATCTGTTTCTTGAGCTCTCTACAATTGTTGGTGTCGTGTCCGTAATCGTCATGGAAGTAGCAGTATTTGGAAGTATCTCTGGGCCTTCCTCTATTTGCCAAGCGAGGAGGAGGATCAAAGGTCTTCGCAGCCTTTTCCGTAGCTAGTATCTCCCTTGGAGATTTGGACAGATTAGCCAAGAGACCGTGGTTGATGTTTTTATGGTATGGTGTAAACTTGTCTCTTCCTTTGTGTCTGTTCTTTGACCCTTCCCATGAAGGATGCTTCGGGACTTTGCTGTGACTTTCTTTATTTTCGACCGGAGCCCCGTTGGTAGATACTTCTTTTGCTTCGATCCAGGTGTAAGCCTTCTCCACCAAACCCTTATAGGTTGCAGGAAGATCAGTGGAGAGGAATTCAACCAAACTTATGTTCCGTAGGCCATGCACGAAACCTGAGATGCGTTGGTCTTCGTGCAAGCCCATTATCTGTAAGGTGTCATCGGTGTATCTGGTAATGAAAGCCCTGGTGCTCTCGTTTTCCTTCTGCTTGATGTTGTGCACTGTTAGGTACGTTCTTGTAAACTTTTTCTGTTGGCTGAAATGTGATCTGAACTTGGCCTTGAGATCATCCAAATTCACAATGCTACCTGGTTTTTGCCCGTTCCACCATATACGAGCAGAGTCTCGTAGGGTATATGTAAACATGTGGCAAGCAACGGGCATAACCCACTTCTGCATTCTGATAGCCCCTTCAAACAAGTGTAAGAAGTTATCCGGGTCCCCCTTCCCATGATAAGTACCAATATGTACGGGCATTTTTAACCCATCAGGCAAAGGGTAGTCTTCTATCCATCTTACGAAGGGTGTTGTGGATCCCATGGGCTCCGAATAGAGGCAGTTATAAGGTGGCATGTAGGTAGGGGCAGCATTGCACGGTTTATGATTTGGAGGTATTCCAACAGGGTTTTGGTTAACATATTGAGGGTAAGCAGTAGGTATATAAGGTGGGTGACTTCCGACAGGGTACGAAGGATGTACCATAGACTGCCCGTAGGGCATGCTTCTGTATGGTTGAGTAAAACTGGGGTTGCTAGCCTGCCCATTAGGTGGGGGATAGACCCCTTGAGGGTAAGATTGAACCTGAAAAGGAGGGTACATACCATGAGGAGGAAGATTTCCTCCTCCATTCATTTGAGATGGATTGCCTTCTACGCCGGATGCGTGAGAAGGCTGCAACGGAACCCCTGCCTCAGTTCTTCCCAGGTGAGCCGCCAAAAGTGGTGGCAAATTAACCTCCGTAGTATTCCTTCGGTGACTCCTTCCATTGGAGCCTTCTATCGTGCCTTCCCTTCTAGTCGGAGCCCTCTCCGGAACATCTTCAAAACCAACCGACCTTCCACTCGGCCTTCGACTGCTCGGAGACCCTATCCTTAGCACTGAGCGTGTAGCCCCAGGAGCCAAGGGCCTAGCCTCCATTTCCAACTCTTCGTCATACTCATCACTTGAGTATTCTAACTCCCTACGCATCTCCACATTTCGAGCTTGCCTCCTTCGAGCCCTCAGTAAAGATTCTAATGCTTCGATGTTAGCTTCGACAAACGCTGGGCTGATTACCGGTTCAGGGTTAGCCGAGGTTGAAGCATGGTTGTTTGGAGTTATTTCAGGGTGAGATCGTGTGGTAAAGGTGGATGCGGTTATATTGGGAAGGTTGTTAGGATCATTGACTGGGATTGGTGTCAAGGTCGAGAAACCCGAAGGGGGTGTATCCTCTCTTGCTTGATTCATGCCGTGAAACTAGTGAAAGTGATTGACTGGGTGCAAGTTTGGAATAACGAGACCAATAGTAGCGGGTCCCACGGATGGCGCCACTGATTGTACAATAATTCGTACGACCAGGCCTTCGATGGTGATCGAAGGGTATGAGGGGTGATATGCTTGCGCCAAACTTGTAGCCAATCTGCAATAAGAAATAGTAGACACTTCGTTAAGTGATTGTGCAGGGGTTGGGCCCTGCGAACCACCTCCGGCATGAGAGTAAGTATGTGATATGTGTTGGAAATGTATATATTTACAAACATGTGAATGTCCGGATTCGAACTCGTGACCACGGGATTGCACACATTAGCGAATGAGAATTAAAGTTAATAATTAATGTTTATGTTTACGATTAATTATTACACATTAAGTCCGGTTAACGATCGTTAAGTATTTAACGGAAAAATTACTAACGACCGTTAAAATGGAAAAGAGAAGGACTAGAAATGGAAACTTGGGAAAGTTATGGAATGGGCTTTGGGCTCCTCTTGGTGGCCGGCCATAGGCTTCTCCAAGGCCTCCATTCCCCTAACTTGTCCTCTAAGTTTTACCTACTAGTATATAAGGAGGGGTAGGGTCTAGGGTTTCATTCACACCTTGTGCATTGAATTAACCCTAGATCTCCTCTCTTCTCTTTCTTTTGCATAGCTTGGCCGAACACCCCATTTGTTAGGGAGTTCGGTTTTGTTTTTGCATATACGAGGGCTTGTGTTAGATCTAGCAATCGCTTGATTCGTTGGTTAATTCGTGTGTACAAGAACGTGGTTGTAAGACATTATTCTTACACCATTTAGTACTTCTTTGGTTTGCTTTGCTCGAGGGTGGTTTTGCTTTGCTCGAGAGATTTGATATTCGCAAGAGGTACGTTACGCATACTTTCAGTTAATTAATTTATTTGTTATGATCTTAAGTCTTCCGCTGTGTACTCTTGATGTCTTTATGTTTTATTTTATTTTATATATCATAAACTCTACAATATGTGTTATAAATAATATGGAGTATGTGAAATACTGTGTTGAATGAACATACCATTGAAATGACTCGTCCAACCTATTTATAGGTGATGAAAATAGCTTGGAGAGTGTTAGCACACGTTAGGAGATCATGGGGGCGTCCCCTGATTTGTGGTAACCGCTAGGGCTTCATCCCCACTATCTCGGACTTGGCGGGGAAGCTAAGGAAATAGTAGGAACGTGGGGGAAGACCAAGTCAAGGTTCTTCTTTGTCTTGGCATCTTCAAGAGAAGACACCGAAGGGCATAGGCCTTCGGCTGGCGAATTCCCAACTGGTAACCATGTCAATGATGAATGGTTTTACGCCACCAATGACTTATGAAGAAAGACTTGGGTCTTCGTAATGCAAATTCGACTGAGGCCGAAGGGGGGTCCTTCGACCTGATCGGAGGGTACGTCATCAGATACCAATTGTTACATATTGGTTTTCACAAACACACAATCACACAATATATGGGGCGTATGATATGAGTTTTAGAGAGAGAAAGTGGAAGAGAGTTGGGAACTTTAGTGAGACAAAGAAAAATGAATTATGAAAGCTCCAACCCTTTGCCTTGCTAGGCAACGGGTATTTATAGGTTCATAGATGACACGCCTCCTACTAGCTGTGGATCAGGCATACAGTGAGTAAAGACCCGTCCGTCCTCCACGGTGTTACTTAACAAATTACTTACTAACACTAAATGACTACGCCTACGAGATTTCTAACGAATACATATACTTGAGGTGACCGACTATTTAACAACCGGATTTTCTAAATCCTAACAAAATAGCAGTTGGGATTTTTAAACTTATTTTTTTAATTAAAAAATTTCTTTATTATTCAAAAATAATTTGTAAAATGTATTTTTGAAAAATTGTTTTGTCACATTTAAAATCTGAAGTTTGAAACACAAATTCACTTGTTTGATCATTTGTCAAGTTATAAATTTGTTTGTTCATACCTATAGTGATATATGTAGAAACAGGATATTTCGACTAAAAACTTGTTTACGTTAATTTTGATGTAACGTGTTTTACATTTTCTTATCATCAAAACGTAGAGATATTGAAAGATAGATATAACATTTTTAGACACTATTTGCATCAACAACATCCACCAAACCAACAAATCCAATCAATCATTATGATGCTGATGGAGTTCCACAAGAACACATTGATGAAGTAAATGCAAATGTCGATGAGAATACATTCTCTAATCTGTTTGCATCAACATCAAACAACGAAGTCGTTAAGTCATCCTCTAGCAACCTTGAACTGTAAAATATGAAAACTTTCTAACAAACACAACCCTCTACATATCAATGAAAAAAACACCATCCTCTCAACAAAGTGATTGGTAATCCTTCAAACCCAGTATTGACAAGACGACAACTTCAACCGACGAAAATTATGTAAGAATGTTTCAACAGTATGTCAAGAAGAAACAAAGAATATCAAAGATGCCTTGACAAAACCCAAATGGATAGAATCGATGCAAGAAGAACTCACTCAATTTGAGTTACTTGAAGTGTGGGAGCTAGTCAAGAAGCCTGATGCGTATACGGTCATTGGTCTGAAATGGATATGGAGAAACAAACTTTATGCTGAAGGAACTGTCATTCGCAACAGTTCTCATCTTGTGGCTAAGGGTTAACGTCAAGAAGAAGGGATTGACTTAAAAGAATCATTTGAACCAGTGGCTCACTTGGAATCAGTCAGGATGTTTCTGGCTTATGCTACACATTAAGGCTTCATTGTTTATCAAATGGATGTAATAACCGCATTCCTGAACTGTGACCTACGTGAAGAAGTGTACGTCAGCCAACCTCCCGGCTTTGAAGATACAGAGAAACCAACTCATGAGTATCGTCTAAAAAAGGCTCTCTATGGTCTCAAGCAAGCCCTACGGGCAAGGTATGATAAATTGTCATCTTTTCTAATTGCAAATCACTCTTCAAAATGTACGATAGACCCACACTATTTATACACACAGAAACCGGGGATTACATTTTAATTTTTCAAATTTATGTAGAAGATATAATTTTTGGATCAACTAATCCAATATATTAAAATCATTTTGCACTTTTAATGAAAAATAACATTCAAATTTCAATGATGGGTGAATTAAAGTTCTTTCTAGGACTTAAAGTTTATCAATCTCCCAAGGGAATTTTGATAAATCAGTCTAAGTACACTTTTGAAGTTCTTAACAGGTTTTGGCTTGGAAGGCTGTGATACGATTGGTACAACATTATCATCATCCAAATTGGATGTTGATATACACGGGTAACCCGTAGATGCTACAAAATATCATAGTCTAATCGGGTCCTTGATGTATCTTTGTGCTAGTAGTCCATATATAACATTTTATGTGTATCTATGTTCCCAATTTCAGTCACGGCCCACTCATAAGAAGTTCATTTAGATTAGGCATACATATCCACAACACATTTATGTCTTGGATCTATGTTATACATTTGTATCATTAAACTGGAGAAGAAGGTTGATGTCTTTATACCATAAAACACATGGTTTTTTATGTTGGGCTATAAAACATAACCAGTTTGGTTGTACCCGAAGATGGACTCGGTATTTAGCTTTGTACCGAAAAAGGTGTAAGTAACGTTAGGTTGGTTCTACCTTGAACTAGGACTCGGTATTTAGCTTTGTAACGGATAAAGTGTAAGCAACTTTGTGTAAGGTTTTCTCTGCCGAGAAGGGAGCTTGTTGATCTAGTGAAGTGTAGGACCTCTACGAATATCAACCTTATCACTTTACCAAGCAAACCCAACACACGTAACCCAAGTTACGCGTATAAAACGTGAAACCCAAACACAAACCTATGCGTATAAATGAAAGAAATAAAGATAAGAAGAGATGGTGACTTGATGTATATTCGTATGTATGTTTAGAGAGGTAGAGAGAAGAAAGATGAAAACAATAAGATGTTATATTGCTTCAAAGGAAAACACACACACACACACTTTCAAGCACACCCCTCAAATGACCATTTAAGGGGTATTTATAGTACAAGAGAGAGGATGCCCTAAGGCTTGGCCATGGGCCGTATATGGGCTTGGACATGGATTGGGTTACATGAACTAATACAATGCTAGCTTAACTAAACTAATAACCAATTAGCTTAGCCCAATCCACGAGCCCTTTGACTATTCTATCACGATATCTAACACGTGTTACAAAGTTCCAAAATGTGAATGACCATCACTTCTAATAAAAACTATTAAGGCTAACAATCTCCCCCTAAGGGGTGGTCATTCAAATGATGCTCCACTTGATTAGGTTCTTTACTTTCCTTGAGCTTGAACTTTGCGTGTAGATATAGTATAGTCTTGATTCTTTGTTCCTTCATGCTTTTGTGATCAGATAATGTGGTTGTCTGGCGTTGTCAACTTCGTTGGTTTGGTGTCTCCACGTCTTTCTCCACCATGCTCACACTTCTATTTGTCTTTTGGTTACCAATGATGTAGTTCTCGAGTCTTTATACTTTGTAGATTCTTTGACATTGACGAAGAATCATCTTTAACTTTGTGTAGCCTTTGATTTTGATGAGAACTTTCATGTGTTGTTGGTATGAGCATGTGGCGAGTCTGCACGATCCATCCGTTCCGGAGCTTCCATAAGAAGAAAACATAAAACAGGTTAGTAATAAGCGGATTCCGGCACTTACAAGTTTGAATTTCGAGGGTGTTAACAGCATAGTGTGAAAACACTTCTCTAATTCTCACAGAGGCCGTTCCTGAACTGGAGTCCCACAAGTGAGATAACGTGATGTACCGAAATACACCTACAGTTCAGATGAGTCGCTGAGGTACACCGAAGCATCACCCCACGACTGTAGACCGTTTGAGACACACTAAGCGTAATCCACGGGGAGTTACCGAAGTGACCTGCTGTCAGGGCTGCTTGATGTTGACCCTGGCAGGAGTTTCCATTCAATCACTGAAGATCACAGATGTGAAACTTCTCATAAATGTTCTGGCAGATTGCTAAGATCTGCGTAGGACTCTATAATATATCACTTGTGTCCTTATTGATAAACAACAAGAGATGTCATGTCAAGTGTTCCTATGAGATCTTTTGATGAATCTCGTGGCTCTAGACTCAATAGTGCATTTTGGTTTTCCTGAGCGGAGACTAGGGAGAGGGTCTCCTTCTTCAATACCAACGATCTCTAAGAGAAATTCGATAGATTATGTAGGGTTCCCAGTGAGAATGAAACAAATCCCTTTTGAGAGGAATTGAGTGGCTAGAAGGTTTAGTGCAGTGCGTCACTGGGTCCATGACGTCTTTGTCTTCAATACCAGTGTCATCTAGTGACATCCAGTAGCATATGTACTGAACCCGGTTTCTGCCCTAAGGTTGATTATGGAGGGCTATTTCTTTTCACCCTTTTTCATTACTTTTTCTTTTTAATTCTTCAACCCCTTCTTTCTCCTTTCTCACATTACTCCTTTTTTCAATCATACCTAAGGACTTTTAGTTCTAAACTATTGGTGATGTCCATGGGTAGATCCCTCCGGCTCTGGCGGATCATAGGACGAATTTCCTATCCTTAGTCACCTTATAACTCCATGATTGTCCTCTTGTTGCCACAAAACCATTTTTCTTGAAAATCTCTCAGAGTGTTTATGATAGAAAACATGTTTGAAACACTCCGTGAGTTTTATATTTTTAGAAACACTCCCCCTTCACACGTGCTTATAAGTTTTGACAGAAATCTGCACATAGAGGGTAGAGATCGCACTTTTTGAATTGATCGACTTTAAATGAACTAGACCGATTCGAGACACGTTTACATCACTAGAGAAATAGCTTGAAATTATTACCCGTCCTGGTCAAGTCATAGAAAGTTTCTCGAGATGGTACATGATTCCTCGTCAATTCAATGGTTTCAACTGAGTCGAGCTCATTTTGATAATCAAACAATGATCATTAAACTTTTTGATCATATTTTAATCACATTTCTCCCCCTCAAAAATAGCATATCCATGATGTTTTTGAAACAAAATGATTAAAAGATATGTTTTTCGAAAAGCATTTGGAGAGAAACTGATTTAGCATGAATTTTGGAACAATTTTGGTTTTATACTCCCCCTTAACGAAAGCATATTTTTCATACAGAAAATTTAGAATCAATTAAGGGTATAGAGAGAGTTATCTTGGTACCAAATGTGAGAGATTTTGAAAAATCTTTTTGAAAACTTTCGAATCAATGGTACGCAAGATGAAGATTGTTAAAAAGTCTTTTGAAGATATTGATAAAGAATTATCTTCATTTGATTTAGGATAAGTGCTCGATATTTATGAAAATCGATTTTGCGTAGCACTTTCCTTTCTTTAAAGATCGGGTTGCAAGCTGAAATACTTACAAGCCATTATGTTTTTAGGAATAGTGTGTGACAACTCGTACTTTCAGGTCATTTCTCAAAACAATTCATGCTTCACTATTTCATCAATTATCGTAAACTAGGTTTACGAGTTTCAAATTCGCGTAACCTTAAAGGTTTAGCTGCGAATTCATGATCTTATCATCAAGGACATTTCATATAGACTAGGTTTAGTCTACATATCATTAACATCATTATCATCATATTAGTCCATGCATAGTTTTGCATTTTTCATTAAAACGAATAATTTCATATTAAATAAACGCTATCGCGTAAGTTATTATTTTGAACATTTAATCCGATACTTCCAAAAATTATCCCGACATATTTTTATACTTACATTTAGTTTATAAAAATAATATTTTGAGTTTACCCAGTGTTTTAAATTTATTTTGTATATAAATTGTTAAATTTGTATTATTACGACGTTTTTCTTAAAAACCACACGACAATTATTATTTCACTCAAATTGTGCAAGAAATGTATTTTTACAATTTTTATAACTACAATATATTTTACTTTGATTCATTAAAATTTATTTTTAGACAACACTACCCTAATTGCACAAATATATATATACAAGTTACAACTTAATTTATCTTATCTACATTTACTTACACCTTTTATATACATAATAAATAAATGAAAAAAAAATATATATTTTAGAAATACATTCCCCCTTGGCCGGCAAGGGGGGGGGGGTGAGTCACAAGAGTTGGTAAAAATTTTCTTGTCTAGATATACACTCAAAGTTACTTACACATTTACAATCACAATAATTCAAGTCTTCTAGTCAAAATTTTCTCTCTTCTCTTCTTCCTCTCCTAAAACCGGCCACCCTTGTGTTCAAGAAGGAATTCATCAAATTTCTCAAGTCAAGTTTTTATACAATCTAGAATACACTCTTTGTTTAGGTTTTGAAATAAAAACCTAGGGTGTTTAAGTTAAATCCTTTGTTCTTGTCACCTCATCAAGTTAACTAGTAAGCATATCATGTCCATTTTTCATCTTTCATATTTATTTCATGCTCATTACATCATTTTTGAGTAAACATGCAAGACTTATGGATGTTTATATCACTTTTTACATTGTTTTTAAGAGTTATATATATATAAGTCATCCTATAATTATCCCTTGTAATATATCACTTTTGGTGATGTCTAGGAACCCATGACACCCTAAGAAGGTGTATGGTAGGATTAGAATAGCTTCGGAGTTGTTTTGAATGGATTGGAATAGGTTTGGCACGAGAAAAACTCATTTCGACAAGTCTTAAAAAGGGTCTGTCCTTATTTTTGAAATCTGGAAAATCCGACAGTAGATAAAAATTTTTGGCCTAGATATTTAGAAAATATACTTTAAAACGAAGCCGTGGCCGCTTGAACGGATTAAAACGGAGCTATAACGAAGAAGATATGAATTTTTCAAGTTTGACGACGAAATATATTAATCCTGAAAATTTCAGCATGTTACGTATGATTTGTACGAGTCAAAAATGAGTCTTAAGAGTTATAAACTATTTCGACTTACCAAGAATATATTAGTATACTTTGATACGAAGCTAAGGACATATAATACGTAGAAAATGGATTTGTAACGATTAAATTATACACGTTTACATAAAATTGCCGTAACTTTATTATATAAGAAAAACTATATTATTTCTATTAGACAAGTGTTACGGTAAACAAGTGACCATATTGAAGGCTATTTTTAACATTGACGTAGAACTTTTTATAAAGCGATGTCTTCTAGTAAAAGTAAGTTCGCCAAGCATATTTTCCAAAATGTCCAACCGTTTGTCAAGCGGAGTTACAATGAATTAAATACGGTTACTTCAACTTTGCTAAAAATCACCCTTAAGCAATATTTTGAACGCAAATGCCATACTTAACCTATATTTTTCTATATGATCGAGACCTCTAGGATGAAAACTTAAATGCTGAAACTTTGAGATAATGATACAAGCTTCCCAAAACCGTTGAGTTCGTTTCCTAACGCTCGACGTACACCATTTTACGACTAGCTTTTCGAGGCCATTTTAGTCACTTTCATGAAATTTCCAACGACATTATTTTACGACGAAAAGTTAAAATTTCACAATAAATCATTAAGAAACTATTGTAGGATGTCATTTTGATGTAAATACTTGCAAAATAATTTAAGAATGGTCAAGACGTCAAAAGAGTATTTTTCGACGAAGAGTATTATTTTCAAAACTCACAAGTGGTATAAATATCATCCGAATTGCATGCATAACATTACATCATGACTTATTACATATCATATCATTCATAATAGGTCAGTTCCGAGATCACGCTACATTTCGGTGTACTCACTCTTGTCATCGTACCAATTCATCAAGTGAGTTTTCATAGCCCCGTCGTACATGTTTATAATTATTTTCAAACCTACGAGGGAGAATACATTGCACATCATTTTTATTACGATACCAAGTATATCAAATTCATTTACATTGCTTAAGTTACCACATGCCAATTGAATGTCCCCATTATATTACATGAACCGTTAATTTCATAGAAGCGAGGGTGAGTGGATAGATCTATCGAGGGTGACTCCTCCATCCGGGTTGGTGGATCCCAACTAGTCATACGGATGCATTTCATTTAATAACATTATTGAGTTGTTTGGCAAACACTCTGTTGGGGCGAACATCATGAACAGTCTAGTTTCGGTGTCATGGACTTATAGCAATTGTAACATTTTTATGTGGCATGATCGTCATACATGGTCTATACTTGCGTAGTCGTATAAAACATTTTCATAAACCTATGATTTCTCACCAACATTATTGTTGACCGTTTTAGCAATGTATTTTCAGGTATCTAAGACATTAGCATCATGGCACGACTAAGGAACCCATATAGAGTCGCGGCGTCGACGCGTCTCATTGTATATTATGGCATTTTCAAAACATCATTTGGTTTGTAACGAATATATTTCCGCAAACTTTATCAACTTTTGGGACCTATTTTGTAACTCTGAGTGCTTTAATTAAATATCAAACGATGTGTTTTTAAACGACACTTTAGGTCGTTCAATATAACTGTGATTGTGATGCTATGACAGTCAATCCCCAGGAATTCCATTCCGCTGCAAAACAGGTAATTTGGGGGTGTGACAGATTGGCATCAGAGCTTCAGTTATAGAGAACTAGGTTGCATCATTGACCCTAGACTATAGCTACATTATCATAGCATCTCATCATTTCATCATAAGTGCATATTCACTTTACATACGGATTCATATACACTTTATACGAGTATTTACTTTCATTTCACATCGGTTGTCACAGAGATGTCTTCAGATTTACATCCCATTACCATATCATCGGACACTAACATGGAAGATGTCTCAGCTGACACTAACATGGATGATGCCTTATCACCCATCACTGAAGTCTTATCTTCGATTGGCTCTACTTCAGCCCTACCACTTATTATGACTGACACTGAGACCGAACCCTTTGAAGAGGGCGAAGTCGTACCTACTCCACATGTTAGCCCTGCACATGACCCGATACACCCACCATCACCACTACTATCATCATCATCATCTTCATCATACTATATTAGGGATCCTATACCTACTTTGGACTTGCCGCTCAAAAAGCGTGCACGTTTTGACATCCCTGCATCACCCTCTACAGAGCCCGAACCACCTGTTAGGTTCGAGATAGGCGAGAGCTCTAAGGCTGCTGCTGCTAGACAGCCTTCCACTGAGACATTAGGGGCTCGTATAGATAGCCAACAGGTTCAGATAGATAGGATGTTGCGACAGTTAGAGGAACTGTCATTAGATCGTGTGGAGGCCATCGAGGAGGAGGTTGAGGGCCTCGTGATAGGTAGGATTTCGATTGATGTCTCGTATCAGGGTTTAGAGACTAGGCAGTTAGAGAACAGGGAGCATATTGCTGAGTTGAGGCAGGAGATGCCTGAGTTATACGACAGAGCCGAGATGGCACAGGACGAGTTACAGTGTCAGGCACAGGAGTTGTCACTAGTTCGTGAGAGCATTGTTACCGCACAGGGTCAGATTAGCGAGTTGAGGGGTTTGGTTGCTAGTTTGACTACTCAGGTTCGAGATTTACAGGATCGAGCCGGCGGAGCACCAGGAGGTGCCTAGTGTAGACTTTTATCATGTATAGTTTTGACTACTATTATCCTAGTCACGAGGTGTGTGACGTAGTTTAAAGAACTTGTTGTCTTTTGGTTGTTGTACAAACAAATATATCAAGTATTGACTCTACTATGTAGGAATGGTTCTATTATCTATGATATCGGTCCATGTAGGCCGAAATTTTCATGTATATTATCCACGTGTGTTGTGATTATATTTGTGATATTTCGTGATTGTTCCGTTGTGATTCCATTTACTTTATGCATGTTGTGGTTGTGGATATATATGTGTGATGTTTGTTTCTACTTACGGGTTCTCATAATTGTTTCATCTTGTGATTTTGAAGAGTAATGGCGCCAAAGAAAGCCACACCTGAATTGACTCAAGCGGCTATGCAAAAGTTTGTGAGGGATAGCATAGCTGATGCTTTAAGGATTGAAAGGGCAACGGTGGCTACTGCTGCTGAGGCTGCGGCTACTGCCGAAGCCGCTAGGATTGCTGAAGCTGCTAGACAAGCGGCTGCTGCCGAAGCCGCCAGGCTTGCTGCTGCTGCAGGAAATGCAGGAGGGTCCGGAGTTAGAAGCTGTTCGTATAAGGATTTCAAAAGTGGAGATCCCACAAAGTTTAGAGGTACCGAAGGGGCCACTGCCATGGTTAGATGGTTCGAGAAAATGGAGTCCGTGTTTTTGTTATGTAATTGCCCGGATGATAGCAAGGTTAAGTTTGCTACGAGTACACTACTTGATGGGGCGTTGTCGTGGTGGAACTCATACGCTCAGCCGATGGGAATGGAAAATGCTTTCAAGCTCACTTGGGAGCAATTCAAAGGTTTGGTAACAAGGAAGTAATGTCCACGTACGGAAGTGAAGAAGTTGGAGACTGAATTCTATGAACTAGTAACTATGGGGTATGACATTGATACTTACATTCGGAGGTTCCAAGAATTGGCCGCGTTATGCCCATCTATGGTGTCGGATAACGAGAAGTTACTAGAGGCTTTCATTGGGGGACTTCCCCAGATCATCCAAGGAGACGTGATTTCTTTTGATCCGCAAACAATTGAGGAATCTATTAGAGTGACTCAGAAGCTTATGGCACAAGTAGTGAAGAGAAGTAATAACACCAACACCAACCAAAACAACAACAACACCAACAACCGCTCCAATTACAACAATAACCGAACCAATTACACCAACAATAACAACAACAAACGAAAGTGGGACGACAACAGAGGTAGAAATGCTACTCAACAACCACCCAAGAGACAAGAGGTTGCAAAGGTCTATGTGGCAGGCCCGAAGGAAGGAAAAGGGTATTCAGGGGGTTTTGCCTAAGTGTGATAGGTGTTTGAGTCATCACAAACCTGGTCGTTGTCCTGATCCATGCGAGAACTGTAAGAAAGTGGGTCATCGAACTAGGGATTGCAAGTCGCCAACTATGGGGGAAAATCAGAAACAACAAGTGACATGTTTTGGTTGCGAAGAACGAGGACACTACAAGTCTGACTGTAAAAAGGGAAAGAACCAAGGAAATCAGAATCAAGGTGGAATGGCGCAAGGAAGAGCCTACGTCATGGGAGGTGGAGAAGCTAGGGAGGACCCGAATGTTATCACGGGTACGTTCCTTATCAATAATCGTTACGCATCAGTTTTATTTGATTCGGGAGCCGATAAAAGTTTTGTGTCCACTACATTTGCACCTTTACTCAATATCAAACCAACCACATTAGACATATCATACATCGTTGAATTAGCTAATGGTAACTTAGTTAGCACCGACACCATTGTCCGTGGTTGCACACTCAATTTTCTAAATCATCCCTTCAATATAGACCTTATGCCCGTAGAACTTGGTAGTTTCGACGTCATCATCGGCATGGATTGGTTATCCAAACATCGTGCAAGAATCATTTGTGATGAAAAAGTTGTTCATCTTCCTTACAACGGCGAAACTTTGATCATTCGTGGGGAACGAAGTGGAACTAGACTCAGTATCATATCATGCATCAAAACGGAGAAGTACATAAAGAAAGGTTGTTTTGCTTTCTTAGCCCATATAACCGAGAAGAAGTCGGAGGAGAAGCGACTTGAGGATGTACCAATTGTCCGAGAATTTTCTGAAGTCTTTCCCGAAGACTTACCAGGACTTCCACCGGCACGACAAGTAGAATTTCATATTGACTTAGTGCCCGGAGCAGCACCATTTGCGCGAGCACCTTACCGTCTAGCACCATCAGAAATGCAAGAGTTGTCTAATCAGTTGCAAGAACTTCTAGACAAAGGATTCATTAGGCCAAGTTCCTCGCCTTGGGGAGCACCGGTCTTGTTTGTGAAGAAGAAAGATGGATCCTTCAGAATGTGTATAGATTATAGAGAGCTGAACAAGTTAACGGTGAAGAATCGTTACCCACTCCCCAGGATCGACGACTTGTTCGATCAATTGCAAGGCTCTAGTATCTACTCAAAGATTGACCTCAGGTCAGGTTACCATCAACTTAGAGTTCGGGAGGAGGATATTCCGAAAACAGCGTTTAGAACACGTTATGGTCATTACGAGTTTCAAGTGATGCCGTTCGGATTAACTAATGCACCTGCAGTATTCATGGATCTCATGAATAGAGTATGTAAACCGTATTTGGACAAGTTTGTGATAGTATTTATCGATGACATACTGATTTACTCAAAGAGCAAAGAAGAGCACGAAGAGCATTTAAGAACGATTTTAGGACTACTTAAGAATGAGAAGTTGTATGCCAAATTTTCGAAGTGTGATTTTTGGAATCACAAGGTACAATTTCTTGGTCATGTCATTGATAGTCAAGGATTACAAGTTGATCCTGCAAAGATCGAAGCCGTAAAAGATTGGGCTACTCCAACAAATCCTACAGAAATCCGACAATTTCTAGGACTCGCCGGGTATTACCGAAGGTTCATCGAAGGTTTTTCAAAGATAGCTAAAGCTTTGACCAAGTTGACACAGAAAAACAAGAAGTACGAATGGGGAAAGAAACAAGAAGCTGCTTTTCAGTTGTTGAAGCAAAAGCTTTGCAGTGCGCCAATTTTGGCACTACCCGAAGGGATTGAGAACTTCGTTGTATACTGTGATGCCTCACATAAAGGGCTTGGGGCTGTTTTAATGCAAAACGAGAAGGTGATAGCGTATGCTTCTCGACAACTTAAGATTCATGAGAAGAATTACACCACTCATGATCTCGAGTTAGGGGCCGTAGTTTTTGCACTCAATATTTGGAGACACTACCTCTACGGTACAAAGTGCACAGTGTTTACGGACCACAAGAGTTTACAATATGTTCTTGATCAGAAGGAACTTAACATGAGACAACGTCGTTGGTTGGAGTTACTCAGCGACTATGATTGTGAAATCAAGTATCACCCGGGAAAAGCCAATGTTGTGGCTGATGCTCTTAGCCGGAAAGAGAGACCCAAACCTCTAAGAGTTCGATCATTAGGAATGACGATTAGTTCACCTTTACCATCGAAAATACTCGAAGCACAGATCGAGGCACTTAAGGAGGAAAACCGACCAAGTGAAAAGCTTTATGGTATGCCCGAAAACGCAAATGGTTTTGTAAAGAGAGCAGATGGAGTATTATGTTTCAAGGATAGAATGTGGGTACCATTGTATGGCGGGATACGAGAATTGATTATGCATGAGTCGCATAAGTCAAAGTATTCTATTCACCCAGGATCTGATAAGATGTATCAGGATCTCAAGAAACTTTATTGGTGGCCGAACATGAAAGCAGAAATTGCCACGTACGTTAGCAAATGCCTTACTTGCTCTAAGGTAAAAGTCGAATATCAGAAACCTTCAGGGTTACTCCAACAACCAGAAATTCCTCAATGGAAATGGGAACGTATTACAATGGACTTTGTTACGAAACTTCCTAAGACATCGGGAGGTTACGACGCTATATGGGTAATTGTTGATCGCCTTACCAAATCAGCCCATTTCATACCAATTAGAGAGACTTATTCCATGGAACAACTCACTAGACTTTATGTCAAAGAAATAGTCTCGAGGCACGGTGCACCAATTTCTATCATTTCCGACAGAGATAGTCGATTCACTTCAAACTTCTGGAAATCATTACAAGATTCATTTGGAACCAGATTAGAGATGAGCACAGCATATCACCCACAAACTGATGGTCAAAGTGAAAGGACAATTCAAACGTTAGAAGATATGCTGAGGGCATGTGTGATTGATTTTGGAAATGGTTGGGCTAACCATTTGCCATTGATAGAATTCTCGTACAACAATAGTTATCACACCAGTATAAAAGCGGCACCATTCGAGGCACTCTATGGTCGAAAATGCCGATCACCTGTTTGTTGGGCCGAGGTTGGAGACGCACAACTCACTGGTCCAGAAATGGTACGGGAAACAACAGAAAAGATAGTTCAAATTCGAGATAGACTCAGAACTGCCAGAAGCCGACAGAAAAGTTACGCAGATGTTAGACGCAAATCATTAGAATTTCAAGTGGGCGACAAAGTTATGTTGAAAGTATCGCCTTGGAAAGGCGTGGTACGATTTGGAAAACGCGGGAAGTTGAACCCGAGGTACATTGGGCCATTCAAGATTTTGAGCAGAGTCGGCCCTGTAGCTTATCGACTGGATCTTCCGTCAGAACATAGTCATGTACACAACACGTTTCACGTTTCGAACCTGAAGAAATGTCTTTCGGACGAATCACTTGTTATTCCATTGGAAGAAATTCAACTCGACGATAAACTCAATTTTGTGGAGGAACCTGCAGAAATCATGGACCGCGAGGTCAAACAGTTGAAACAAAGTCGTATTCCTATCGTGAAGGTTCGCTGGAATTCTCGAAGAGGTCCTGAGTTTACTTGGGAACGGAAAGACCAGATGCGCCTCAAATATCCTCATCTTTTCACCGACAACACCGTAGGACCCAACAAGGACTGAATTCCTTTTTGGATGGGCGAATGTGACAACTCGTACTTTCAGGACATTTCTCAAAACAATTCATGCTTCACTATTTCATCAATTATCGTAAACTAGGTTTACGAGTTTCAAATTCGCGTAACCTTAAAGGTTTAGCTGCGAATTCATGATCTTATCATCAAGGAAATTTCATATAGACTAGGTTTAGTCTACATATCATTAACATCATTATCATCATATTAGTCCATGCATAGTTTTGCATTTTTCATTAAAACGAATAATTTCATATTAAATAAACGCTATCGCGTAAGTTATTATTTTGAACATTTAATCCGATACTTCCAAAAATTATCCCGACATATTTTTATACTTACATTTAGTTTATAAAAATAATATTTTGAGTTTACCCAGTGTTTTAAATTTATTTTGTATATAAACTGTTAAATTTGTATTATTACGACGTTTTTCTTAAAAACCACACGACAATTATTATTTCACTCAAATTATGCAAGAAATGTATTTTTACAATTTTTATAACTACAATATATTTTACTTTGATTCATTAAAATTTATTTTTAGACAACACTACCCTAATTGCACAAATATATATATACAAGTTACAACTTAATTTATCTTATCTACATTTACTTACACCTTTTATATACATGATAAATAAATGAAAAAAAATATATATATTTTAGAAATACATCCCCCCTTGGCCGGCAAGGGGGGGGGTGAGTCACAAGAGTTGGTAAAAATTTTCTTGTGTAGATATACACTCAAAGTTACTTACACATTTACAATCACAATAATTCAAGTCTTCTAGTCAAAATTTTCTCTCTTCTCTTCTTCCTCTCCTAAAACCGGCCACCCTTGTGTTCAAGAAGGAATTCATCAAATTTCTCAAGTCAAGTTTTTATACAATCTAGAATACACTCTTTGTTTAGGTTTTGAAATAAAAACCTAGGGTGTTTAAGTTAAATCCTTTGTTCTTGTCACCTCATCAAGTTAACTAGTAAGCATATCATGTCCATTTTTCATCTTTCATATTTATTTCATGCTCATTACATCATTTTTGAGTAAACATGCAAGACTTATGGATGTTTATATCACTTTTTACATTGTTTTTAAGAGTTATATATATATATAAGTCATCCTATAATTATCCCTTGTAATATATCACTTTTGGTGATCTCTAGGAACCCATGACACCCTAAGAAGGTGTATGGTAGGATTAGAATAGCTTCGGAGTTGTTTTGAATGGATTGGAATAGGTTTGGCACGAGAAAAACTCATTTCGACAAGTCTTAAAAAGGGTCTGTCCTTATTTTTGAAATCTGGAAAATCCGACAGTAGATAAAAATTTTTGGCCTAGATATTTAGAAAATATACTTTAAAACGAAGCCGTGGCCGCTTGAACGGATTAAAACGGAGCTATAACGAAGAAGATATGAATTTTTCAAGTTTGACGACGAAATATATTAATCCTGAAAATTTCAGCATGTTACGTATGATTTGTACGAGTCAAAAATGAGTCTTAAGAGTTATAAATTATTTCGACTTACCAAGAATATATTAGTATACTTTGATACGAAGCTAAGGACATATAATACGTAGAAAATGGATTTGTAACGATTAAATTATACACGTTTACACAAAATTGCCGTAACTTTATTATATAAGAAAAACTATATTATTTCTATTAGACAAGTGTTACGGTAAACAAGTGACCATATTAAAGGCTATTTTTAACATTGACGTAGAACTTTTTATAAAGCGATGTCTTCTAGTAAAAGTAAGTTCGCCAAGCATATTTTCCAAAATGTCCAACCGTTTGTCAAGCGGAGTTACAATGAATTAAATACGGTTACTTCAACTTTGCTAAAAACCACCCTTAAGCAATATTTTGAACGCAAATGCCATACTTAACCTATATTTTTCTATATGATCGAGACCTCTAGGATGAAAACTTAAATGCTAAAACTTTGAGATAATGATACAAGCTTCCCAAAACCGTTGAGTTCGTTTCCAAACGCTCGACGTACACCATTTTACGACTAGCTTTTCGAGGCCATTTTAGTCACTTTCATGAAATTTCCAATGACATTATTTTACGACGAAAAGTTAAAATTTCACAATAAATCATTAAGAAACTATTGTAGGATGTCATTTTGATGTAAATACTTGCAAAATAATTTAAGAATGGTCAAGACGTCAAAAGAGTATTTTTCGACGAAGAGTATTATTTTCAAAACTCACAAGTGGTATAAATATCATCCGAATTGCATGCATAACATTACATCATGACTTATTACATATCATATCATTCATAATAGGTCAGTTCCGAGATCACGCTATATTTCGGTGTACTCACTCTTGTCATCGTACCAATTCATCAAGTGAGTTTTCATAGCCCCGTCGTACATGTTTATAATTATTTTCAAACCTACGGGGGAGAATACATTGCACATCATTTTTATTACGATACCAAGTATATCAAATTCATTTACATTGCTTAAGTTACCACATGCCAATTGAATGTCCCCATTATATTACATGAACCGTTAATTTCATAGAAGCGAGGGTGAGTGGATAGATCTATCGAGGGTGACTCCTCCATCCGGGTTGGTGGATCCCAACTAGTCATACGGATGCATTTCATTTAATAACATTATTGAGTTGTTTGGCAAACACTCTGTTGGGGCGAACATCATGAACAGTCTAGTTTCGGTGTCATGGACTTATAGCAATTGTAACATTTTTATGTGGCATGATCGTCATACATGGTCTATACTTGCGTAGTCGTATAAAACATTTTCATAAACCTATGATTTCTCACCAACATTATTGTTGACCGTTTTAGCAATGTATTTTCAGGTATCTAAGACATTAGCATCATGGCACGACTAAGGAACCCATATAGAGTCGCGGCGTCGACGCGTCTCATTGTATATTATGGCATTTTCAAAACATCGTTTGGTTTGTAACGAATATATTTCCGCAAACTTTATCAACTTTTGGGACCTATTTTGTAACTCTGAATGCTTTAATTAAATATCAAACGATGTGTTTTTAAACGACACTTTAGGTCGTTCAATATAACTGTGATTGTGATGCTATGACAGTCAATCCCCAGGAATTCCATTCCGCTGCAAAATAGGTAATTTGGGGGTGTGACATAGTGCTTGAAAAATATCTAAAACCTTTAATTTGATTAAGCACTTTCCTTTCTTTGAAGAGCGGGTCCTGAACTGATGTGTTCAGAAGCCATTAATTTGAAGTCCGGGTTTCGTACTGAAGTATACGAAAGCCATTTTATGAAGAAATTTTTGAGAAACGACATGTTTTAGAAAAACGATTTAAAGAACTCTCGCTCAAGCATCTGTACATGCCCGTATCATTGTTGAATGACATTTCTAGAAACGTACAAAATATCGATTATACGAGAGACATGTCGTAGAAGAATATTTTTGTATTTTTGATTTTTTATATTTTTATATTTTGCTTTTGTTGGTTTTTCAAATTTTGTATTTTGTTTTTCAAAAAATATTTACAAAGAAGATTTGAAGAAAGAGAAATTAAGTTGGGACAAGTAAAAGGGGAGATAAGAGTGGAACTAGAAAAGGATTTCCACATGCGAAATTGGCATAAAGTTCTTCTTTACCACACGGGGTATATGAACCTTCAACACTTTTACAAGTACCTGCATCCACAGAAGTAGAATTTTCACAAATAACAGTGTTAGAAGTACATGATTCCTCACGGTGAGGGTGATCACTATCAACGGTTGTAGTGGATCTGACTTCCTTATCCGAATTATTGTCACTATTATCTGTGTTGGTGCACGTATCAAAAATCTTTCATGTGGGAATCCATCTAAGACCTATTTTGTTGAAAAATTTGCCCGTGGGAATCCACCTAAGGTAAGATCGAGGAGTTGTTTTCTTATCAGATGCAGCGGAAGACTCATTTTTACAAAAACTACGTCCTGAAGAGATCGTCCTATTAGGTGTCTTTTTGTTTGTCTTTTTATCAACGGGCTTGTTTCTATTTGGTTTCTTAGTGGATTGTGCCTTGGCACGAGAATTATCTTTCTTGAGATATTGTGAGACACATGCATCATGATTAGCTGAAAAGACACATTTTTTACATGTAGTACAGACAAATTCAATATTCTTGTTTAAAACAGCAGCTTTAACTTTGTCACTACAGTCTTTTGAAAAGTGATTCTTGTTCGAAAAAGAATTAGAATTCCTAGTGTTGTTTTCTAAGGGCATAGCATTTTCGTTTGCGCAACTACTCTTAGATGCAAGCCAATCCCTAGTCTTTTGAAGAGTGTTCCTAGGTTATGGTTTACTACTACTAGC
The DNA here is from genome assembly GCA_019973895.1 of Chrysanthemum seticuspe. Lineage (NCBI taxonomy): Eukaryota > Viridiplantae > Streptophyta > Magnoliopsida > Asterales > Asteraceae > Chrysanthemum > Chrysanthemum seticuspe. Next base: position 239,018,707 of record BPTQ01000006.1, on the reverse strand, counting down.
AGTGCCTTGAAATCTTGTAGAATTCATCACCCTAGATGTTGCACCTAGAATTCCATCTTTTCGAGTCTGTGCCCTTTTCCTAGCTTCTTCTAGATAGTGATTGTTGACCATGTTGTTAGAACCAACAGATTCTTTAACTGGATTTTTGGTCACATTCCTTGTACTAGTCTTAGAAATGCCAGGTGTAAACACTTTTTCTTTCTCAAAAACAGGTTTTTCAAAATCTTTGATAATTCTCTTTTTAATAGGCAGGGACTGTGGAGTGACTGTTTTTGACAAATCGTTTTTCTCATTGACTCTTGGAGGAGGCTGAGAAATAGACATTTTTGGTTTGAAAACCGGTTTTGGAACATTTGTTTTCTCCTCAGTCAATGGTTTTGCAATCTTAGTATCCACAGCCTTTCCTTTTAGACATCCCAGCTGAGCTCTCAGAAGATCATTTTGCTCTTGCATGTCCTTGTAGGCACGCTCATACGACAGTTTGTCATACTTGCATTCCTCGGTTTTTCGATCAAGCTGTTTAAAATAGGACACATTTTCTTTTTCAAGTTTTTCAAGAGCATTTTCATATTTTGAAACAATTGCGGAGGTTTCAGACTGGAGTCTTTCATGATCTTCAACAGAATATGTTTGCAAAATGATGGACATAATATCAGTAGTCAGAACATCTTCGAAGAGAGAATCATTTAAATTTTCCAAAACTTTGATGTGTTCAACACTTTCATTAGCTTGCTTTACCAGGGATTTATGGTCCTTGACAAAGTCAGCTGTTTCTTTTAAAAATGCTTGTTCGAAATGAATTACCCTCGCACTGATGCCAGTTAACGGAGGTTCAATTTGAGTTTTAAAAAACTCTTTTGTTTCGTCATCATGACGAGTAAACCAGATGTTAGTTGTAATATTGGTTTTAGACTTGACAGTCTCTTGAAGATACCCAATTCTAGTTTTAACGTCATCTAAAATGCTTCTAGCATCACTTGTGTTAAAAGGATTGTTTGAAGACATTTGTTCGATTTTCGAAAGAGATTTGGAAACTACAGCTACAGGAGTTGCAACTGGTTTTGAAACTGGTGTTGACACTTTGTTTGAAACACTTGGTGTGGTGGAAAACGTTGATTGTTCTTTTTGATCAACAAAAGTAATTCCATTAATTTTGTTCCATTTCTTATAATCAATCGGTTTAAGATCTGGATTCTTTTGTTTCATTTTTTATCTACTCTCCTCAGATAGTTCCAACGTTTCAAGAGAATCACGAACAATTATGGGTTCATGCAAAGGTTTGCCATTGTTCAACACATTCTGAGATTTCTGAGCTTTCTTGAGAAACGAAGAAGGGTTGTTACCAAGTGCCATCTTATATGAAGTATGAAAACGTGGATTTACTTGGTTAGAAAGCATCTTGTTTGATTTAGCAGAATGACCCGTTGTAAGAAGCAAATTGTCCAATATTTTGATTTTTTCCGTTTTATCAAGAATTTCATCAAGAAGAGAATCTTCTCGTTTTGAAAAATCAGCAATCAACTGTTTCTTCTCTTTTTCAAGATCAGAAAACAGTGCTTTTTGTTTAGAAAGTTGGTCATTTAGATCAGAAATTTCCTTGTTTAAAGATTTTATTTTCAAGTTCAAATTCACATCAAGCGTGTCATACTTGAGTTGCAATTGATTTTCTCTTAAAACAGAATCTCGATAACCAATTTCTAATTCTGAAAGTTTGTTTGTATGAAATTCATAAGCTTTGGCGTTCCCCTTGTAACTCTCAAGCTCAGCGGTCAATTTTTTATTCGCGGCCTTAACCTCGCGATTGACCTTACTAACTTTCTCAATCTCAATACCACAATTATTAATTAATGATTCAAAATAAGCACGGGTTTCCTCATCAGTCTCAGTATTTTGTGCCACACAGCCTCCATTCGGATCCACATATGGAGTTTCAGAGTAAGTATTGCTACAACTCGGATTGTCCAGGTATGTATCATAAGTAGGTGCTGATGTCACAGAATGCTGTTCATCATGAGTAAACTGATTAGCAACATTACTATAATTTGATACCTCATTGAGTTGATCTGTGTCATAGACGGGAGTTGTGTCACAAGTACCGCTAGATGTTGTGGCCTGCTGATTGATTGTAAGACAGTAGCTTGCATTATCATTTGTTTTCTCTGCCCGTCCTGGATACAGAAATTCGTATTCCTCAGCAGTCAACTCTATTCCCAATTTTTCTTTCTTTGCTAACTGTGGAAAACTAGAAGGGGGGGTTGAATAGTTTTACCAATTAAAACTTCCTTTTAAACTATTTAGATCGACTTATGTCAATCTATTTGGTTGTGTGTGTTGGATGTTGATAAACAAGCATATAAAGATATGTAATGAAAAGATAAGAGTAAGAAGCACAAAACCACAACGCGAGTATTTATAGTGGTTCGGCTACAAGGACACCTTCCTTGCCCTACTCCACTCCCCGAGTCACCTACTCGAGAGTTTGTAATCACTACACCAATCTCCTTATGGCGTAGAAGCCTTCACAACGTCGCTTAATCTTTTTCCGGTACAAAGCTAAATACCGAGTTCTTTCACACCAAGGCGAACCACACCTAACACAACGTCGCCTACCCTTTATACGGTGCTAGGCTAACCACCGAGTTCTTTCACACCTTAGGTGAACTACACCTTCACAACGTCGCCTACCCTTTATTAGGTACTAGGCTAAGTACCTAGTTCCATTGCAATGGAGGAACTACTACCACACTACACCAACGACTAATCCCAAAGGAGATCTACTCCTTTACAACATCATCAAGGACATCAATATCCTTGGATCTAATGCTAGTCTATCTAGTACATCGAAACACACCATATCAAATGTACATCTAAGGCACCTTTCACTAATGCCTTTGATTAGATCTACAAGACACCTTTCATTAATGTCTTTGATTAGATCTACAAGACACCTTTCATTAATGTCTTGTGTCTTCACTTCTAAGCACCTTTCACTAATGCTTCTCGTCTTGACTTCTAAGCACCTACCACAAGTGCTTATCCTATAGACGATAGATACCCTTCACTAATATCTTCGTCTTGACACTTGAGACATCTTTCACTAATGTCTTTAACACTACGCTTCTTTGAAGAAAGAAAGGGATCATCAACAAGAGGACTTCAATAGCCTTGATGATGAGGAAGCTTGGCAACTCATGGACTTGAGCTTGCTCGACTTCAAAGGTGGTGATCTTCCCTTTAAGAGGAACCTAAAAGATCACACAAAAACAAAACTACAAACATAGATCTCTTGGATCTATGGTTAGTGAGATTTAACTCAGGGGAGAAAGTATGTTAGATAGGGGTAAGATATAATGAAGAAATGGCTCACTATTTATAGAGGAAAAACCTACTGTTTCCCCGGATCCCACGGATCCCTTCCACTTGGGATCCGGCTAGCACAAAGCTAGGGATCCGTGGTCCGCTCCTCTTTGCCCATGGGTATTTTTGGTTATGGTTCATGGGTCATGGGTTATGGGTTGATCCATGGTTTTCTTTCTAGATACAATGTACTTGGTTAAGTGGTATATATAAAACCATGGGTTATGGGTCAAAACCATTTGCTAGTATTTAACCTTTTTGTATATACTTGTATTTACCCAATTTAGCATACACTTAGTTTTTACCCATTTTGGTATACTTAGTTTAAGTATATGTTTAACCCAATATGTAAACACTAGTTGTTGTACATATGTATCTAAGTCATAAAATCACTTATACTAGTTTTAGTGTTTTATGTGAAAGCGTAAGTGTGTTATAAAACTATTAGTTCAAACCATTTACGTGTTTTATTTGTTTCCTTAAAATGATCTTACTTTTGTTATCGACAAAACATTAGAAGATCGTAAAATATAAATCAACGTTTTTACGGCTTATTTGTATTAACAATCTCCCCCTTTTTGTTGATGACAAAACATAAGATTATTTTAAGGAAAAGCTAAAATTCGTAAAAGTTTGAATTTGTAGTTTTTACTTTCTTCTCCCCCTTTTTGTCGAAACAAAAAGTGTTTGAAAGAAAGCAACACATCGTTTTTAAGAAAAATATGTGAAAGGAAAAAAAAAATAGAGAGCAAGTAACGGGAAAGGATCTCGTCGTTACTCCCCCTTGACGAGTCCACCCCTAAGTAAGGGCGTCAAGAAACTAATTCTAATCTAGTTCATTTGCAACTAACTTATGCAAAGGATTACGTCTATGTGACGGGTGTGCTCCCCCTAGATGATTGCAATATTTGCAACGGGAAGTCATGAAATTTAAATCAAATGTTGCAAGTAATTTTGCAACGTATTGTTTTGACACCAAGCTCCCCTAGCTTTAGTCAAATACTTTATGTGTTAATTGAATAACTGCAAAACAAGGGTTAGAAAACAAGTATAATTCACAATTTCTGGCAAATGTGATAAAGAAAAACATTCTGACTTCACGGATCCCACGGTTCCCTTCTAGTAGGGATCCGTCTAGGCAATACTGAGGAATCCGTATGGCTGATGACTAAAATCAGCAAAGGTGATATAACAAGTAATGTTATCACATAAGTGAGATATGAATACATATTCTCAGAAAAATAACAAGTAGGATGTAATTCCATTTAATAAAACAAGAGCTATGATATACATGACTCAAAAATAAGAAAATAGACAATACATAACTAGGAATTTCTTAGACCAACTAACGCTTGAAGCTTAGACACCACTATAATCTTCTAGCTCAAGTTATGTTTAGGTTTAATCTCGTCGAAACGTTCGAAGAGATGATAGAACATGAAACGTTGGTCTTCTCGTACTTCATGTATCAAACTTTCAACATGTTGACAATGATAGCAATCTTTGTCATGGCTAGGTAGTGGTGGTGAATGAAATGAAGTGGCTTGATTCAAAGGATCAATTGAAGTGGTTTGAGGAGCCTCGAATGATGGAGGGATTGGTGGAGGTCCATTTAGGAATGGTTCGATCAAGAATGATGATGGTGGTAAAGATGTGTCAACTTCGATAAGGTCGGGTGGTTGACTTTGATGATTTCTTATAATCCAAATGGGATTATATGATGGAAACGGCAAAAAGGAAGCCGGAGCAAGTGTTGACTCAACACCTTGATTTTGAATCATTGTTCCTCCTAATGAGGAGAATGTTGTCGGCGGAAGCGGATGAGAGGGCCTAGGTGGCAAGTCCTCTAAATTGTAGAGGTGAGGTGATGATTGTGGGGATGTAAAAGAGATAGCTCTAGGAACCAAAGGTGATGGTTTAGTGGAGATTATATTGTTTGGCCTAGGAGGTATGGTTGTGTTTGGTATAGGTAGTTTTGTGGGTACTATCCTTTTAGGAATTGGTTTGATTGGATGATGAAGGTTTGTTGATTTGACCGGAGATGATTCGGTTGAAGAGATTTCGTGTACAACACGAGCCCTTTTGATGGGTGGTTCTTTGGTGGATAGGTTGTTACTTGGGGTTTTTCTCATGATGAGATGATTTGAAGAGATTGCAAAGGCTGAAAGTTAGAATGAGAGTGATGACTATGGAGGTCCTAACAAGGTGGTTTATAAACCAAAAGATTTGGAAAGTGCATTTAAGCTCTAAGCCACTAAGATTCATTGGAATGTGATGATTAGCATGCACAAGAGTCACTACAGAGGTTGTGCTGTTCTAGGAACTCATTTAAGATGAGATGGAGTGTTTGAGTTGAAATGATTTGTTTTAGTAAGATTTGTCATACACTGTCATCCGGATCCCACGGTTCCCTTCTCAGAGGGATCCGTCTAGGCTAGTTCTAGGGATCCGGCGTTCAGCAGTTTATGAAAGAGTGGAAATGATGTTTCTAAGATCCTAGACCTACATCACCTTGAGTGTTTCAGTTCTCCTAAGTGTTTTAAATGAAGGGGTGCTTAAGTGTTTGAAGGCAATGAGTGGTGTAGCTAATGATTGTTATTTATGGAAGGATTTGGAACTTTCAACAAGTACCAATGGATGAGCAAGGATGACATTAAAGATGTCAATTGAAGTTAAATGAAACTAAATGATCCTAGAGATCAAGTTGTGTCTTAGGATTATGTTTTGGAAAATATCCTAATGGTTATGAGATGGGAAAAACTAGGATTTGATCAACTTTGATCAATTTTGAGGTGAGATTGATTAATGATCAATATTGTCATAATCGAAGGACTTCTAACCTAGTTGTGAGAGATCATATAAGAAGAATAAAGTGTGAGTTTTGGGAGCGGAAGAGTGATGGATTGAAATGGTAGATCTAACAAAGCCTTAGAATGTGATCTATGTGAGTTGGAAAGAGTAGGAAAGGTCAACCTATCTTGATAAAGTCTTAATCAATCTTAAGACACTATGTTTAGCTTAGTGTGAGGTTTTCTAAGGGATGTGTTTGACATATAATGCTTGCAATTGCATTTTCTGTTTTGCCGGATCCCACGGTTCCCTAGAAGTAGGGATCCGTTTAGTACAACATTTGGGATCCGTCTATCTGTTAGACAGAACCTTTACTAAAGGTATGCAATGATCTTTGACAATGCATTATATTCCAAGTTTTGTTTAAGTGAGTTCTAAAACTAGGAAATCAAATGTAAGATGTTTTATTTCATGGAAGAGATAGGATTACAGAGTAGAATTGATCCTATTTGACTATTCTAGGTTCCTTGAGTGTCTTCACTAGGAGGATCATTATGTGATTGATGGGTATTGGTGGAATCATGAATGAAGAAAGTCTTCATGAGAGATATGTTTAGCGGTTCCATCATCTTGTTCACAAGTACGTACAACGGACTTTGAAATTGAGGATGGAAGTGCATAACATTGTGATAGAGGCGTGTCAAGAACATTCCATAAGGGATGAGTTTATTCTTGGAGCCTTGAAGATTTGCAATTCGCCTTGCGAAGAAGTAGGCGAGATTGTATGGTTGTTGTGTTAGCAAACAGTACAACATGTGAGCACAACAAGCAGGAAGAATATCTCGATTTCCCCTAAGACTCCAAACATTTTCACGTAGAATGAGAGCAACAGGCTTATACTCTTCTGGGATATCCCGTGTATGGATAATGTTTGGATTGGAGTAATATGGTCGAGGTTTGCATATCATGCGCGTTAAATCTTCCGGAGAGGGTATGTGTGAACAATATGGACTATTTTCTTCACGAAAGTTGAAGAGAGAATCAAGAGACCAATCTTCGGTGAAGGCACATTGTCCATGGTTTGGAATTCGGAGGATGTGAGCAAAATGCCCAAGGCTTAAAGTGAATTGATATAAAACCAAAGAGATAGAGAGCGATCCTCGTTACGAACGAGTTCCACTTGACGGAAGAATTCCATTATGAACTATGGACATATCTTCTCGTTGATTTCAAGAAGACATTCTAGTCCTATGGCTCGGAAGGAGGTATTGATACCTTTTTCGAATTGTAGAGAGGTGTCTACAATACGTCCTTCATGGAAGTGACGGTTTTTGAGATTATTGAACCCACGGACATGATTGCCAGGTGTGTTGGGCTCAAGGGAAATGTTCGGGGTGTAGACGCTAGTGAGTGAAAAATCAAACTCGTATTCATGCATCATAGTTGAACCTATAGAAGTGATGGGTTAATAAGGGAAGACGTTTATGGTCAACCTATAATAATCTAACGTTTTTACTAGATATTCTATTAACAATTAGTATTTAGCTAACTCATGGTTTTGAAGCTCTAGTGGATTATTACTTTTAGAAAGATAGTGGTTTTTAATCTTGCATGAAAACTGTTTTCAAGTAGGACGGATCCCACGGTTCCTTTTCAAAAGGGATCCGGATAGTGTAACTTCCGGGATCCGTGGATCTGTAGTAACAGAACCAGTTTTAATAAAAACATAGGTTTTACGGTTATTGTACCATGAAGTATGTTTTATCCTACATTTTCTTTTAACATGCATACATGACATCTAATGTATCACGAAAGAATATAACACATATAGATCAAAAGAAATGAAACACACATAATAACACAAACATCCTAGATAAAATAGATTATCAATAATATTGCATTTCAATGCTAAGGATGATACAAAGGATTGGGTAAATGACCCCAATATAGATTAACAACACAAAGTAAATGTCTCCGTATGTGAACTTCATCATAGGGAACACAAGTGCGATGAGTGTTAGGGCGATGAGCACGAGTGCGATGTAAACCATGTTGATGACGGATCTTCTTGGTTTAGGAAGAGATGGAATGAGGAGGAAGATGAAGTTTTTGAATGAGAGGGAATTTTTGAAATTGGAAAATTTGAAAAAGTGAGGATTGAAAAAGTGGGCGTCGAGTGGGTTTATTAATAGGGAAGGAGGAATTTTTGAAATTCGTGTTTTTGTTTTATTAGAATAAATAAAGCATAAGCTCTATATACTATGACTATAGACGAGAAAAATAACACGTATGTGAGAAACAGGCTTCCTAACGAAGCTACATGTAAATCATGTGTAAACACAAAAATCTACTCAAATAAAAGCCTAGCAAATAACACTTATATACTAAACACATATCATTTAGATATAAGTAGAAAGTCATACCTCGAATGCACTTAGGAATGTCTTTTACAAATGAAAAATGTCACTTAGACGATTCCCGCTCCTTTGCGTCTAAGATACCTTCTTAAGGAAGGTATTCTTGTTACCAAGCAACTCTTAAAGCTTGGTGGGTATGAGCTTTGACTAATCAATATCACAAAGAAGATTAGTGCAATTAAATGAAAAAATATATATATATATAAAAAATGTTGTTATCAACTCAACATCCAAACATATAGTTTTTGAAAAACATGGTGTTTGTTTTTATGAAAAACCTTCTTTGTAGTTTTCAATTAACTATGGATCGTATCAAGTTTTTAAAGTACAATATACTTCAAGAAACTTGGTAACGAAGCTCTGATGCCAATTGTGGAAAACTAAAAAGGGGGGGGGGGGTTGAATAGTTTTACCAATTAAAACTTCCTTTTAAACTATTTAGATCGACTTATGTCAATCTATTTGGTTGTGTGTGTTGGATGTTGATAAACAAGCATATAAAGATATGTAATGAAAAGATAAGAGTAAGAAGCACAAAACCACAACGCGAGTATTTATAGTGGTTCGGCTACAAGGACACCTTCCTTGCCCTACTCCACTCCCCGAGTCACCTACTCGAGAGTTTGTAATCACTACACCAATATCCTTATGGCGGAGAAGCCTTCACAACGTCGCTTAATGTTTTTCCGGTACAAAGCTAAATACCGAGTTCTTTCACACCAAGGCGAACCACACCTAACACAACGTCGCCTACCCTTTATACGGTGCTAGGCTAACCACTGAGTTCTTTCACACCTTAGGTGAACTACACCTTCACAATGTCGCCTACCCTTTATTAGGTACTAGGCTAAGTACCTAGTTCCATTGCAATGGAGGAACTACTACCACACTACACCAACGACTAATCCCAAAGGAGATCTACTCCTTTACAACATCATCAAGGACATCAATATCCTTGGATCTAATGCTAGTCTATCTAGTACATCGAAACACACCATATCGAATGTACATCTAAGGCACCTTTCACTAATGCCTTTGATTAGATCTACAAGACACCTTTCACTAATGTCTTTGATTAGATCTACAAGACACCTTTCATTAATGTCTTGTGTCTTCACTTCTAAGCACCTTTCACTAATGCTTCTTGTCTTGACTTCTAAGCACCTACCACAAGTGCTTATCCTATAGACGATAGATACCCTTCACTAATATCTTCGTCTTGACACTTGAGACATCTTTCACTAATGTCTTTAACACTACGCTTCTTTGAAGAAAGAAAGGGATCATCAACAAGAGGACTTCAATAGCCTTGATGATGAGGAAGCTTGGCAACTCATGGACTTGAGCTTGCTCGACTTCAAAGGTGGTGATCTTCCCTTTAAGAGGAACCTAAAAGATCACACAAAAACAAAACTACAAACATAGATCTCTTGGATCTATGGTTAGTGAGATTTAACTCAGGGGAGAAAGTATGTTAGAGAGGGGTAAGATATAATGAAGAAATGGCTCACTATTTATAGAGGAAAAACCTACTGTTTCCCCGGATCCCACGGATCCCTTCCACTTGGGATCCGGCTAGCACAAAGCTAGGGATCCGTGGTCCGCTCCTCTTTGCCCATGGGTATTTTTGGTTATGGGTCATGGGTCATGGGTTATGGGTTGATCCATGGTTTTCTTTCTAGATACAATGTACTTGGTTAAGTGGTATATATAAAACCATGGGTTATGGGTCAAAACCATTTGCTAATATTTAACCTTTTTGTATATACTTGTATTTACCCAATTTAGCATACACTTAGTTTTTACCCATTTTGGTATACTTAGTTTAAGTATATGTTTAACCCAATATGTAAACACTAGTTGTTGTACATATGTATCTAAGTCATAAAATCACTTATACTAGTTTTAGTGTTTTATGTGAAAGCGTAAGTGTGTTATAAAACTATTAGTTCAAACCATTTACGTGTTTTATTTGTTTCCTTAAAATGATCTTACTTTTGTTATCGACAAAACATTAGAAGATCGTAAAATATAAATCAACGTTTTTACGGCTTATTTGTATTAACACTAACAACACCCTGTATTTGAGGTTCGGAGGTAGCATGCTGTACCGACGAGACCCTGAATCTTGGCTTTGAGGTTCGGAGGTAGCATTCTGAACCGAAGTCATAAAACAGTTATTCCCATTTTGATATCCCATATTCTGATTCACAATCTGACCCCCTTGATGTCCAACATACTGCCCTGCATATTGCATCTGATTCCCCATTTGTATGTCTGTAGTAAATCCATTCTGATTCCCAATAACATCAACCTTGTGTCCTTCTTGACTCATATGCATAGATGGTTGAGCAAACTGCGTATTAAACTCTGAAAACCATGTATTGGCGAATCCAGCAATAGCATTTGTGAAAGCAGTTTTGAGACGATCTTTGTCAGTTGCCATTGATGAAGGTATGTGATGATAAAGTTGATGTAGGATCGATTCAACGATAAAGGAGTTGTGGTTGATGAAGATTAAGCTCGGTTGAGGTGTTTCTGAAAGTCGTACTCGTAACCTTGGTCGTAAAAAAAATTCCCAAAATTTGAAATTTACTATAAAAATCAATTCTAAGGTCGTATGAAAAATTTGAGTTATGACAATTTTGACGCCAAATTTGACCCGAAAAATTTGAATTTAGGCCAAAAAATTTGAATTTTTGACCAAAATTTTCACAGTTAAACCAAAATTTGAATCTCGCGTAAAAATTGAACGTTTAGTCTCCTCAAAAATTTAAATTTTACTCAAGTTTTCCCGCCAAAAAGAGCTTAGGCGTAGAAACAGAAGTTACGAGTAGACGAGGCTTAGGCGTAGGATCTTATGCGTAGGATCTTTATGCGTAGGATCTTAGGCGTAGGATCTTAGGCGTAGGATCTTATGCGTAGGTTTAAAGTTACGAGTAGAAAAAGTTATGCGTAAGATTTAGCTTATGCGTAAGGAAAACTTAGGCGTAAGAAAAATGCTTATGCGTAAAGTATTCTACGCGTAAGTCGAGACTTATGCGTAAGATTAGGGTTTTGCCCAAAAATCCTTTACACTATCACAGTGTAAGAGATATCCAAAAGTCGAAGTGTTCCACAAACTTATCCAAGTGAGGGAAGCACTGAGTCACCGTTTAAGCTCGAAGAATCTGCACCAAAAAGTTATGAGTAGAACCTTATGAGTAGTTGACTTTCTTACGAGTAGAACTAGGGTTTTGACCTACTCGTAAAAAATTTCCAACGATTCAAACAATTTCGCTTGCACAGATATCCTTAAAAACACTCGAATAACCCAAAAATGTTGACCTTTTTCACCCAAAGTGCTTAGAAAAGTTACGAGTAGAAATGACCAATGAACCAAAAACGAGTTCAAAAATGATGAAAAACACGTAAAGCTTCAAACTTTTTGCAAAAAACTGAAACTTTAGCACAAAATAAACCTTAAACCACAAGAATCTTGAATTTTTGAGTGCAAAAATTAAAGCTTTAAGTGTGACAAATATGTAAAACGTGAGCTTTATGCGTAACTCTTCAAAACAAACACAAACACTCCTAAACCATTGTTTGGCGATTGATACCAATTGTAAAGCCCCTTTTATCACATATACCTTATCACAAATGGCAACCTTTACCACACAAACACCCACGTTATACAAACAGTAGGCGTATAGAAAGATTAAGATTAAGCAAAGAGATGGTGACTTGATGTATATTCGTATGTATGTTTAGAGAGGTAGAGAGAAGAAAGATGAAAACAATAAGATGTTATATTGCTTCAAAGGAAAACACACACACTTTCAAGCACACCCCTCAAATGACATACTTGAGGGGTATTTATAGTACAAGAGGCTTAAAACCCTAAAAGGCTTTCCTTGGGCTTGGCCTTGGGCCTCGTGGTCTTGGATTGGATTACACATAATAAACGGCTAGCTAATCTTAACTATTAGCCATTTAGTTTAGCCCAATCCACGAGCCCGTTGACTATTCTATCACGATATCTAACACGCGTTACAAAGTTCCTAATCGTGAATGACCATCACTTCTAATAAAAACTATTAAGGCTAACATGAAGTAACTCTCTAGTAGGGTACTCGGGGAGTGAAGTAGGGCGAAGAATAGCTTTGTGACTGAACCACTATAATTCACAGTGTCCGGTTTTCAATCTCTTTTATTTATCTTTCTCTCTTTATATTATGCTTATGCTTATGTTGTGGGTTGATCTTGTTGTTTTTGTTGTGGCTACATGTTTTGCTTCATGCTATATATAGTATTTATCATCATAGACTATTATCATCGGTTTTTACATTACGTCACACTTGATCGGTAATTTGATATAAAAGTTTTAAGTTTTTAAACGAAAAAGTGTTCAATCCCCCCCCCCCCCCACATTTGACACATTTTGTATCATGCTTGTTTCATCCGTCGCTGGGAGGCGGGCTATGTTCCCGAAATAATGATGGACAAAGGGGGTCAGGTTTCTCCTTAGCTTTCCTTTCTTTCTTTTTATTTTGTGTCTTTAACCGAACTTCTTCCAGAGTTATGTAGTTTTCTTCTTGGGTCGTTACTTGAGATCCCGTGGTGAGGGTTCTATGACTGTAAATAGTGATCAAATTGAAGTTCATGAAAATGATGGCGATCATCCTACTGCAGACCAATCTGGCAATGCTATTGATTTATAGGCACCACTATTTTAGGATGGTGCAGATTTGCTGATGGCGGATGTTGAAGATATTGAGCGGGAGAAGCATGTATCTCTTGTTGCACAGAAATCGAGGTCTAAACCTCCTTCTAGTGATGGTAAGCCTTTAGCTAAAAAAATCAAAAGGGAAAGATCCTATTTTTGATGTTTTTCATACTTTTGTCCAGTCATAGTTTGTTCCTGAAAAAGGTAAGTTTGTCTTGCTTTTTTTCACATGTTTCTTCTTTCTTATCTTTTACTACCTCCGTCCCATATTTTTATTGTACACATTTCCTTTTTCGGTTGCCCGAAATTTATTGACCACTTTCATAAATAGATAAAGAATATAGATCAAGTTTATCATATTACCCTCATTTGTGGTTATTATTATAAACTTTAAAGAAGTTAGAAATTAATTAGTTAAGGGTAAAACTGTCTTTGTGCAAAAAGTAAGAAAGAGAAAGTTGTAATGACGATGTTTTTCTTAAACTGTGTATTTTTTATCTATGGACAATAATCTTGGTATGGAGGTAGTATTTTATTTTTTAGGTGGGGGATCTGTTGATGGGGAGGCTGGTTCTTCTAGAACCAAGGTTATGAAGATGAGGTTTCTGACCTCCTTTCAGGTGGATGATTTGCTCAGTGTCTTGGAGTCTCGACGGGTTTTTCTTAGTTCAATTGTTCCTCATTCTCGTAGGATTATCAATTATGTAGATGAGTGTCGGATCATTTATTTAGTTGATTTATGTGTATTGGAAGTTCAAGGAATCTCAAAAAAAGAGCTAGCAATTATAGTGAGAGAGTGGAGAGAGAAAGGAAAGATGGTGTTTATTGATGAATAAGAAAGACTACAATACAAACACCTAGAAGCTTCACCCTCCTAGTGATGTCTAGGAGGGTTTATATATGCCAAAATACATGACTTAATGCTAATTATAACTCTAGTCCCTATTGTATGTGGCTTATAGTGAAACTAATGTAATTCCCGTAATGTCGTCACATTCACAGTTTGGGAGTGATCCCAACAATCTTCCCCCAATGTGTTGACATACTGGATTACTTACAACATCTCCTACCAGTACAAGTACAAATAAAGAAAAGTCTTCACAAGTTCTTCAAATGTTGTGGATGACCATAGTTGACTCTCTTTAACTTCTTCTTGTACCTCTGCATGAGAACATTTCTTCACTTGTCGGAAAATGTTGTAATATGTATGACCTGGATTAAATTTCCCCTAATTCATACTACATGTCTTTAGCAGCTTTTTCATACACTTCTTTTTGGCAAAGTTTCTGAATTGGCTTCTTCCCAAATTGACAATGGTCTTTTGTAGATTCAAAACTTTGATGTAGTTAACATGTCTTCTAACTTTTTGAAGTTTTAAGTGTGCAACAGAATTTGTAAATGAAACAGTAAACCATACCAAGTAAATCTGATTTCTTCATTGAGAATGATGAAGGTTTAAAGCATGTATCTTGAGACATACAACCTCCTCTAGCTCGACTCAAAGATATTAATTATACTCAATGAAGTGGACATTATCAATTCGAGGGAACATGCAAGAAATCAATAAGATATTCTCGCGTATGTACGCAACCTCACCAAAAAAAACCCGCAGAAGTTGAAATGATAACACCAAATTCATAAAAATGCGTCCCCGATCTACACATTTCTTCCCCCTGATTGCAAACCCTCATGGAAAAAAAGTGTCTTTGAAAAAAAATAGAAGAAAAACCAAAGAAAATCCACTTCCCTTCCCCCACGATGGTTTTGATGTATCGGTAGGATACTTACTATGTTTACGATGCATCGGAAGCAGCGTAACCATGTATGTCCAATTAATCGAACAAGTGTGAAGTACCGTAAATCTCTGTTAAGCTTGAAAATATCACGTGAGAATCAACCGCTGACAACATTCTCTACTCTTTTATACTCTTCTCAGCTAACTCTTTACCGACCACATTATCATTCTGTCGGCTCTTTGTAGTGACTACTGACGGAGAAAACCCACTATGACGAACTTGAGACTGAAGTAGAATAACCCAAACTTGTGAATTAAACTTACACTAATGTCTGACTAGGGACGATGTAGAGAATTCGTCCACCTCGAAACCTTAAGTACTATATACTTTTGTAACCAACCAACCAGCAAGTATAAAAAGTACATCACCTCTTGACTATCCACAACTTCGTGTGACACTGAGCACTACAATGTAACTCCTTAAATTGATAGCTATACACTGTGAGTACTATAAGGTAACTCCTTACATCATGTATAACTAGATAAATCAAGTCCTAGTCATTCTAACAGTTAAAAGCTCAAACAAGGATATCGAAGAATCATGCATCCAACCAACCCTGATATCTTGAGATACTAAGTACAGGACCCATGAAATCCAACTTCAACCTCAAATAAATAATAATGAATTAACTCGATAGTTATTTCTTGCTTTTAAATACCTGAAACTAGCTTTTTTACGGTTAAGTGAATCTTGATAATGGTTTTTCCTGATCTTGTCATTAACGCATAACCCCAAATATTAATCACTTTGTCATAACCAACCCCAAAAACAACCCTTATTCAAGATAATGCCAAAAATTAGCAAACCAACAATTTAAACTAACATTCGGCCTAAAATCAATAACTACAAAACTCAGTACACAGCCCATGCACAAGCTGATCCAGCCCATCAAACCCATCACTATATCCGGTCTATCCCAAAAACAATACCCTTATAACATCACTAACCCTAATATTTTTCTCATTTGTGATAACCCTAACAACATACTATCATCCGCCTACCACATCTCTTTCTCTCTCAAATTTGCTGTTGACCGAGCACCACACATATAAAAGATTAAACCTTTTATCATAATCATCACCCAATCTACGATCTAATAACAAGAAAAATAACTATTTCCTTTTGATGCTCTCAAACCTATATACAATAACCAGCCACCTATCATGTTTCCTTACACGAATCGGTTTACGATGACATATTGTATCTTGTTAAAATTTATGTGTGGCTTCAAGATCTTGTAAGGAAGGTCTCGGGTAAGGTGTATGGTTTTTTTCTTATGTTTGTCTTTTAATCGAAACAAAGAAAGAACATAACATAATTGTTATGATGCTATCTTTAATTTCTATAAAAAGAAGCTGGGGTATTATATAGATCTATGATGTTACAAAGTTCACTCATATAAGATCTTTTAGAGACTGATACAACATGGTGAATAAAGACTGAGATCTTGATTCTTTTCTTTTATGTTTCAAGTCCTGTTGTGACTTGTTGGAGATGGGATTATGATAGCAGATGATGTCTTTGTATATTGTAGTTCGTTTGATGTTGGCTGAGATGACGGGATTAGGATAGTGATTGGATTTATTATATTTGAAAGGTTGTTGGTGGTTCGAATCTTGCAAGATTCTCATCTTTCATTTCATTTCCAGTATTTTGACTCTTTTCTTTTTATTTTTTGACCAAGGATGACATATGGTCAGAGGTTATGAAAACGGGGTAATAAATACCATGTGGTATTTATCTTGTTTGGTCCATGGTCAACCTGAGTCTAAAATCCGAAGAACTTTAGTTAACCCATAATCTAGAGACTTAAGTGAAAATCTGGAGGATTTTTAAACATTTGAAAATCCGGAGTCTCATTTTTGGATTTTACAAAGGTTGGAGAAACCCATCCAATAAACTCGGAGGATCTAGGATTTCTCCAAAGTCTGGAGACTTAACTCAAAGTTCGGAGGACAGAATGCTTAACATAAAGTTCGGAGGATCAGGGTTTCAATGTCCGGAGGATATCAAGACCAAAATTCGGAGAAACTCATATCAGTCCCAGTTTACTCAGATCAGTAAAAACGTTCCCATTTTGACCATAAACACCAAGAAATGAGATCAAATTGACCAAAAAATGACCACTTTAAAACTGTTAAGACCAAAGATACTAAAAAAAATTAAACCCTCATAAACAGAGTAAAAAAGGACGTTTTTGACTAGATAAAACCACAAAAATCAACATATAAAATAACATGTCTCTTATACCACTTGTCCGATCATTTATTTAGTAGATTTATGTATATCGGGAGGTCGGGGAAGCTCAAAACAAGAGCTAGCCATTATAGTGTGAGAGTAAAGAGAGAAAGGAAAGATGATGTTTATTGTTGAATAAGAAAGAATAAAATACAAACACCTAGAAACTTCACCCTCCTAGTGAAGTCTAGGAAGATTTATATAGGCCAACATTAGAGGTGGTAAAACGGGCGGGCACGGGCAACGGGCTAAATGGGCACTAGCCCAATGGGCACGGGCTTAAACGGGGCACGGGCTTAAACGGGTGCGGGCCAAACGGGCTGATGTTATACGAATCAGTTTAGAAAAGACATAAAACGACCAAAAAAAATCCTCAAACGTAACACATCATTTATATTTTAGTAAATAAATATACTATATCTATAAGTTTTTCATTAAAAATAATTTAATATTCGAGAAAAACATGTGCCCATTATGCCCATTTAATTTATAAATGAGCAACATATGCCCATTTCAAAATAAAAAATAAAAAATAAAATCAAAAAATAAAAATAAAAAAGGAGGCTAAATGTGCCCAAATCTTTTAAAAAGTTGCCCATTTAGCCCATTTTTTTATTTTGGACACAAATTGCCACCTCTAGCCAACATACATGAGTTAATGCTAATTACAACTCTAGTCCCTATTGTATATGGATTATAGTAAAACTAATTTAATTCCGGTAATGTCGTCACATTCACAGTTTAGGAGCGATCCCAACAACGAGGTTCTTTCTTCCATGGATCATTCTATGGTGAACCTTATTTCGGATCATGATGTCCTTCACCATAATTTTAATGCAAGAAGTTCTTCTGAAGAGCAGATTTGGAATCTCAGTGCTTCCTTGTCTCAGGCTAAAGAACTTTCTCTTATGTCTAGGTAAGAGTTTGACGCGGAGCGGTCTTTCTGGGAGACTGAGAGATTGTCGTTGAATCAAGACTTTCAAAAGATTGTTGGGAAATGGATTCCTTGGTTGCTTAGTCAAAAGAAAATGAGGCTTTTTTATTATAAGGTTGATGGCTTCAGGGCCGAACTTAGTGAATTGAGGGTTTATTCACAAGTAGCTAAGTCTGAGAAGAAAGAGTTGATTGACTTTCTTCCAACACTTGTGAACAGGCTTGTTTGTTCTTCTGAATTTGTGATAGAATTAAGTGCCTTGCAGGAGCGTGTTATGGCTCTTTCCGACTATGATTTCTCTATTGTTCTTAAGGAAAAGCACCCTAAGATCCATGAACAGCTCTTGAGGTTTCGCCCTACATATTTGATCAGTGAACAAAATGACACAAACTGTAAAAATCAGTAGATATTGGACTTGGATAAAAATACAGGATTATAGATCTATGTCTTAGCTTCGATTTTCCGGGTGGCTCGACGCGTAACTCCGCCCGATAATTTAATTAGAAAATAAATGACAAAACTATGCCAGATTTGGTAACCTGATTTCAATGGCCAAAAACTCTTAAAATTTGTACATAAACCCTATTAGTTTTCAAAGAGAAAACGTCGGGGACAATTTAATTTAAATGTGGCCGCTGGAACGAACTGAAACGAATTTGTAGATTGTAAACTAGAGTCGTTTTCGTGGGACTGTTTTGTGCAGTCAATTTCCAGATTTGACACTTAAGGATATTTTAGTAATTTAACACATGTTATGTAATTTTTAGAATAGTGGGACTCACAAAACTGATTAATAGACTCAAATACCTTTCCATGAACGTAAAAACCGAGTCATAACTCTTTACGGCCTAGGAGAAACGGATTTTATAAAACCGGATAACTATTTTAAAACTAAAACGCACTTAACATCGGGTTTATTAAACTTATCAAACTTGTCATAAAATTTGTCCCAATTGTTTTATGAACCTTATAAACACTAAATACAATGGAAAATCGAAATAAAAACTTTATAAAACTCACTTGAATATTCACGTTTATTATTCACAATCTAAGACGCAACATATCATTTTTAGGTTGCTTCTAGAATAATTCCCGGCTTCTCGCTACATTGTATCATTGTATTTATCTCTTTGCTTTACGATGAGTTCATGGCCCCTATTTTACTTGATTTGTTATGCATTGGGGTGAGAATATATACTCGTATTACTTAAAAACATTGTTCGTTTTATTGAAAATATTTCTTGTTTATTGAGATATATTACTCATTTACCTATTACATACATAAACAATTTCAATTACTTTCTTTCGGACACAAATTCATGAATCATTTAATGAGCTAACGGACTTGGTACAAACTTGAACTAACAGACTTGGTACTATCTTGATCTAATGGACTTGGTACTATCTTGTTCTAATGGACTTGGTAAAATCTTGATCTAACGTACTTGGTATAATCTCGATCTAACGGACTTGGTACTATCTCGATCTAACGGACTTGGTATAATGTTGAACTAACGAACTTGGTACAATTTTGAACTAACGGACTTGGTAAAATTTTGAACTAATGGACTTGGTACTATCTTGAACTAATCACTAAAATCTGGTGGTCCGTACTTGAATTTTACACTTATATTTATCATCATAAATTTATATGTGGACCTAAGATGTTACAAGTCTTGTATGGGCGGGACTTGTAACAGGATTAGGTTGACGTATACTTGTTATGAGGACTTAAAAAGGTTTTCATCTATATGTGGACCTATGAACCCACCAAAATTTGTGTTAAAACTTTTAGCATGTATTTCTCAGGTTCGTAAGGCATTAGCTTGTGTTTAGAGCTTTTGAGTTGCATGACATGTTTTGAAGACATGATGCATTCATATATACCATTCATTGATATTTTGAAAACATTTATGTACTTAACACTTGGGACTTCTTGTTGTAACTCTGATTTTATTTATCGAATGGTAACTTTTAAAAACGTTTCATTTAGAGATCGTATTCTATGACTTGAACTTTGTACTAAGAAGTAGCACACATGTGACATTATCTTCCGCTACGATATTTTGAGGTGTTACAATAAGAACCCCCAAAAAAATGCCTATCAAACATTGATATTACTTGACGATAGTTCGGGTGCAAAATTACGACTATCACTCCTATTGCATCAATCTAGCGTGCCATTGATATGAACAACATGATTCAAATTAAAAATAAAGTTAAGCTAAATTAAGAACAAACCAATCTCAAAATGGAACAATACCCAATTAGTCAGAAACACATAAAATAATCAATAACTAAATATTTGCTAAATAGGAACCACCAGTGACGCATGCAACATATTTCAACAGTTTAAACACCCTATTAGTCACAAACACCTAAAATAACGAATAACTAAATATTTGGTACATAAGAACCAAAAAAATATATAATGATCAAACATTGATATTATCGGATGATAGTTTGGACGTAAACTTAGACTATCGCTCCCATTGCATGTATCCAACCTGTCATAAATGTAAGTAACATAAATCAACAATCAACAATCAAGTATTTGGTAGATAAAAACCAAAGAGAATGATGGTCAATTACTGAGATTACCTTATGATATTGTGAGTGCATAATTATGAATGTCACCCCTGTTGCACAAATCCAGCCAGCCATAAACTTAAGCAACATAAATCAACAACTACATTAAGAATAAAATTAAGACGAATCAAGCATCACAGAATAGAACAATAACCAAATAAAACACCCTATTAATAAAAAATACCTACAAAAATCAAACATATGCCCGAGTTTCTTAATCGTTACAATTGATGAAGTTACTCCAAATTTCAGCCAGTTGAAAATTTTAACCTGAACTCGAATTGAAAATATATGAGAGGAATTTGATTTGTATGTGTGTGATGTTTTTAGTTTTTTTTGCTAATGACCCAGTTTGAAAATAAAAGTATCTGCATGTGAAGAGAAGTAATCGAATCCAAATAAAAGAAGATAGAGGTGTTAGTATGCATTCAAAAGACATGTATCGTTTTCTGGCTAATGACTTATGCCAAGCTTTAAATTCCTAGACACACAACCCACTAACTATTTATTTAATACCTCTAAGCCGACGGCTCGGCTTGGCGTGTGAACAGTGACGGCTTGAGCCGCGGTTTCGCAATGCATTCAAGCCGTCCTCTTCCTTTGAGTCGACCTCCCACCCGGCGACTTCAGAACAGTGTCGGCTCACATTTCCATTTTAATCAATGTTATATGGTATAATATATAAAACTTGAAAACTTTGTGAATAGCCTCATATATGTAATTTATAATTGTATATATCAGTAAAGTAATAATTATATATTCTTTTCGTCTCATATTATTGTTCACATATATTTATTTGGTTGTTCCAAATTAATTGTCCATTTTTATAAATAGGTAGAGAATATAGATCAAGTTTACCATATTGCCCTCATTTATAAACTCCCTTCGTCTCATTAAATTGGTAAAGGTAAAACTGTCTTTTTGTAAGAAAAAAAAAAAAAAAAAAAAAAAAAAAAAAAAAAAAAAAAAAAAAAGTTGTTATGATTATGTTTTTGTTAAATTGTGTGTTATTTGTGTGTAAACAATAATTTTGAGACGGATAAAGTAAAAATAATGTAATATTATTGATGGGCCAGGTAATAGAAATGAGATATGTGGACCCAAACCTTATCACTGTCTCATTAACTCAAAAATATCAATCAAACGGAACACATTTTTAGTTCTCTTTCAAGTTTTGGCCCAAAACATACTGAGAAAAATTGTTTAAGAGTGCGTTTGGTATGCTGCCATGAATGACAACGGGTATGAGTTTGATAGTAGTGGTGGGCCTCTCACCTTTGAAAGATCCATACCTAGCCCTCTTGATGTATATAAAGTATGGATTATATCTATCATTCATTACCATAGTGATGGGCCTCCTCTTCTTAAACAAACACTTTTAATCACTTTCATTGTCATAATCTCATTCCCATAGTGGGATACCAAACGCACCCTAAGTTCATTAGAACAATCTTTTGTAAAAAAACAATCCTCCTTCAACTGTTATAATATATATGTCTATTATTGGATGGGTGTATAGTCCAATGTGATGACATATTTTTATGATTGCACAGTTTTATTAATTTTACTGTTTTTTGCTAGCAAGTTTTTAAAAAATATGTATCTAACTATTGGGTCATTTTTTTTAAAACTGATAGATTTATATACACAAATATTAAACCTGCGTTAAAAAAATTACTTGCATATATAATGTAAAGTTATATTATAAAGCTACCTACATGTACCATGTACGAAGCTTTATCTACGTATGTCTGAAATGTGGCAGGATTTGTTCAAAAACAAAGAAACACTATACATTTGTCATGCATATTGATCGATTGAATCACGTGTGTATTTTATAATGATAATTATGTATCCATCAACATGTATGTCATAAAGATTATATGCCCCGATCGCATGAATTCACGATAGTACGTCGAAACGGATGTTTATAGGGAAAGATTTTGACAAGCAAAACAACTGAATGTGGGCGAGGCTTATCAGATGCTATTCTTGAAGCATTAACAAACTCATCTGGTCAAAGTATTATAACTAATTATTCCAGGTTAATTTTATTTGTTTATGAACAACTAATTCAACCAATCACACAACTTAATTTGGTCGGTGAGAAATAAATTAAGTCCTTAATAGGTACATGGCTCAGATTTACAGATAATTTAAAATCCAATGTATCCTATGTGAGGATCATAGGAGTCTGTATCATTTGTCGATCAGTGCCAATAAGAAAATAGTGAAAAGAAACTACAAACTTGTTTTACTTAAAAACTTGTCTTTCACTGTTTCATTGTTTCATTGTTAGAGCACCCACAGCGCCAGTGGTAAGAGAGGTGATTGTACAAATTGGTTTTTTACACATATTAGTGCACAAACAAGAAAAAACTATACTTAAATTGAGAAAAATTTGATGTACACCTCAAATTCTTTATAGATTCAACTAGCAGGGTACCCGCGTGTTGTGGTGGCGGGTACCCTAAAATAAAAATTTTTGATTAATAATGTATTTTAATTTATTATATTCTTTTTAACAATAAATTTACGGATATCAAAAATTTCGTATAGCCCGTGCCCGTTCGGGCTTGAACCCGTTGGCCCGTGTCTGCTAGGGCTCAAGCCCGTTTGGTCCGCGCCCGTTCGGGCTCAAGCCCGTTTGGCCCGTTGCCCGTTCGGGCATAAATATTTGTGTAATGTGTTTTATTATTTGTAGTAGTGAAAATTTAATGCAGGAATTGTGTTTAATTTTGTTGTACAATATGCTTGATAATTTGTATTTCTTATGTAAGGGTA
The DNA here is from genome assembly GCA_019973895.1 of Chrysanthemum seticuspe. Taxonomy (NCBI): domain Eukaryota; kingdom Viridiplantae; phylum Streptophyta; class Magnoliopsida; order Asterales; family Asteraceae; genus Chrysanthemum; species Chrysanthemum seticuspe. Next base: position 238,995,097 of record BPTQ01000006.1, on the reverse strand, counting down.
TTTTAATAACCGTATTAATTGTATTTATTGACGAGTTAAATAATTGACTACATTGTTTTGTTGTACACTATGCTTCTTGTCTTGTATGTCTGAAAATTATGTGCATTAAAGTGTTGTACATTATGTTTCTTTTCCTGTAAGTAGTAGTCATTATAGTCATTAATAACATTGACCACTTTAATAGCATTAATATTGTAAGTCTCAAAATAAGTCTGGAAATTACATCATGCTTATTTGTTGTACACTATGATTATTTTGTTGTAAATCTGAAATTTGGTTGCAGCTATTGTACATTGTGCTTAAATGGTTGTAATTTTTGGTGAATGGGTGTTTTTAATATCATTAATGTTGTTTGATAGAATTTTGTTTTTAAAATGACAACACGCTTTATTTTGTTGTACAATATGTTTACTTTGTTGTAATTCTGAAAATTGGGTGCATTAAAATGTTGTAAACCATGCTAAATTTCTTGTACGTCTTAAAATTAAGAGTGAGGTGCCTTCGTGCATTATAAGTAGTATAAATATAGATAAACCAATTTTAACAACCTATTTCTTATCAAGCTAAAAGACCCACTTTCATCGTTTAAAAAAAAGATTAGATATCTCACAAACTATTAATCGTTACACGAAAAAAATCATGAATATCATCACGACGATAATTAAATCATCTATAGATGAGCACTTCTATATACTTTCAACGATATTTTTTTCGACTTTTTTTGCTAAGTGTTGAAATTTACTATGGAAGAATCACATGTGATTTGTAATTTAAAATTACATGTGATTTTATGAAATCACATGTGATTTAGGGAATCACACGTGATTCCTAACTACAAATCACGTGTGATACCACGCTTTATTTTGTTGTACAATATGCTTACTTTGTTGTAATTCTGAAAATTTGCTGCATTAAAGTGTTGTAAACCATGCTTAATTTCTTGTACGTCTTAAAATTAATAGTGAGATGCCTTCTTGCATTATAAGTAGTATAGATAAACCAATTTTAACAACCTATTTCTTATCAAACTAAAAGACCCACTTTCATCGCTTAAAAATAAATAAATATCTCACAAACTGTTAATCATTACGCGAAAAGAATCATGCATACCATCACGACGATAATTATATCATCTATAGATGAGCACTTCTATATACTTTCGACGATATTTTTTTTCTAACTTTTTTTGCTAAGTGTTGAAATTTACTATGGAAGAATCACATGTGATTTAGGGAATCACACGTGATTCCTAACATACAAATCACATGTAATTTTTCTAGACGCAAATTTTGACAATAAAACAAACCTCGAAAAAACAGTTGGCCGAAAGTATATCGAAATGTTCATCTACTGAAAGATTAAAAAAAAATTCTCGTCGATTTACTGTTGCAAGATATTTTATTTTCAAAAAAGGTAAAAAAAAAAAACGGTTTTTTTAATTTTAATGAAAAAATCTATAGCTAAGATTGATTTATTGAGTCTACAGAAAATCTGAGGTCCATATTGAACTCAACTCTAAGCAAATATAATACAACAATTTAAAACAAACCATAAATATAATACAACAATTTAAAACAATTGTTTGTGTATTAATCAAAAATAAAATTGGGCAAATTAGTTATCCCCTACCGTATTATTACCTATTTTGTTGTTACATTAACGTCAGATCAACTTTCTTTCTCGACCGTTAGCCTATCACTTATATATAATATTGATTCGTCACTGCTAACTATTCTCTTCAATAAAATATACGTTACACACATGCTATTTGAAATATAAGAGCAAAGGGTAAGGAGGCCTTTTAACATGCCAAATACACCATTTTTCCCTTTTGGCATGTTAAATACCTTATCATGCAAAGTGCCAAATTCATGTTAAAAGAAATCGAGCCATTCAAGTGGCTTATGCCTAATGTAAGTTTGTGTGTGTTTTTTATTATTTTTTTATTGTGAGTGAGTGGATATTTTTAGTGAGGTATTTTGTGGGACCCAATAACATGTTAGTAGTGTGTTATGAGGGAGGATATTTTAGTTATTAGTGTGTTATTGAAAGGTGTATAATGTGGCGTTGATGTGACATACCAATAACGTGTTATTGGTAGCTTGCATACCTTGTGCTCTAAATAATACGAAAAGAAGCTAATGGGTAAGTTGTAACCCAACCCCGAGCACCGCCAACAAAGATGGGTGTAGTGATGATCAAAATAGAATCCCCACCTTATGGATGTCATTCTAGTACCATTGCGAATACTCCTAGTGAATGATACTAATAAATATGCAAAAAGAAAATGGTACAAATATATATACAATGTAACATTTTATTGTTTCGGAGTGACATCACCCAGTAGATTGTATGGTTGTTGTTTAGGAGGTTACGACCATATTTGGATTTTCGCTTTTGAATGTTTTGTTGAGTCGTACAATATACGTATATAATTTCAAAGTAGGTCGTTGTTGTCGTAAGTTTAAAGTGAGTTTGGTCGGTAATACAATACCATATTAACATCGATGTAATTTTAGAGAAATTTTCAAATGCTAACTCTTATTTTGATGTTTACCAAAGGACAAATCCCCACCATCCATCAAATGGTGAGTATTAACCTAAGATTTAATATATCTAAACCTAAGTCCATGTTTTTTTCTTGTTTTTTTTGTTTTTCTTTATACACATTTTTTTTTTGTCTTTCTTTCTTTCTTTTTTTGGTTTCTTTTTTTAATTATTCACGTTTTTGGTTATAATCACCTTTTTTTTTAAACGTTTTTTGTCAATATTCACGTTTTCTTTTAAATTCACATTTTTTTATATTCACGTTTTCTTTTGTTTGCTTTTTTTAATTCACGCTATTTACGTTTTTTTTTAATTCGCGTTTTTTTCTCCTTCCATTTCATACGTTTTCATACGTTTTTTTTTCGTTTTCATACGTTTCCGTCCGCTTTCGTCCGTTTCCATACGTTTTCATCTATTTTTCGTCCGTTTTCATATGTTTTCGCCCGTTTTCATACATTTTTATCCGTTTTCATACGTTTTCGCCCGTTTTCTTACGTTTTCGTCCATTATTCAAACTTTTTTCGTCCGTTTTCATACGTGTTTTTACGTTTTCATACATATTCGTCCGTTTTCGTACGTTTTCGTCCGTTTTCATACGTTTTTGTCCGTTATTAAATGTTTTCGGCCGTTTTTAAACGTTTTCATACGTTTCTGAATATCACAAGTGATATTCTGAATAGCACAAGTGATATTCTGAATAGCACAAGTGATATTCTGAATATCACAAATGATACTGTGAATATCGCAAGTGATATTATGTGATATTCTGAATATCACAAGTGATATTCTGAATATCACAAGTGATATTCTGTGATATTCGTGATATTCTGAATACCACAAGTGATTTTTTGAATATCACAAGTGATTTTCAATTAATGTTTTGTAACATGAAAATCACACGTGATATTCAAAATATCACACTGTGATATCCAGAAAATCACAAGTAATATTCATCATATCACAAAGTGATATTAAGAATATCACAAAGTGATATTCAGAATATCACAAACTGATATTCAGAAAATCACAAGTGATATTCAAATAATCACAGAGTGATATTCAGAATATCACAGAGCGATATTCAGAAAATCACAAGTGATATTCAGAATATCACAATGTGATATTCAGAAAATCACAAAGTGATATTAACAAAATATCACTTGTGTTTTTCAGAATATCACAAAGTGATATTCAGATAATCACAAGTGTTATTCTGAATATCACAGAAATCACTTGTGATAGTCAGAAACGTATGAACGAAAACATAAGAAAATGAACGAAAATGTAAGAAAACGAACGAATTCGTATGAAAACGGGCGAAAACGTATGAAAGAGTAAAAACACGTCTGAAAACGGATAAAAAATGGACGAAAATGAAAGAAAAATGATAAAAACGGGCGAAAACGTATAAGAACGTATGAAAACATATGAAAACGTATGAAATCAAATAAAAAAACACGAATAAAAAAAACGCGAATTTAAATTTAAAAAAAAACGTAAATTTAAATAAAAAAAAACGTGAATAAGAAAAATAAACAAAAAAATAATGTGAATAAAAAAGAAAGACAAAAATACAAGAAAAAAACATGGACTTAGGTTTATCTACTAAATCTTAGGTTAATCTCCACCATTAGATCAAACTAGATGGATGGTGAGTTTGTCCTTTAGTAAACATGAATTTATAGGTAAACAAAATAAAATGACTCTCTAATTCTAACTACTTTGTTAGTTTTTATCATCCATATATTACAGATTTGCTTTTAAAAGAAGTATAATGTCATAAAATATCAAAATAATCTAATACGAAGGGAATGCGTTCTATACACATAATGATTGATATATGGTCACTATTAGGTGAGAGTGGAGAGATATAATTTAGGAAAAATTGCATAAAAATGTATCATACTTGCCACTTTTTGTCATTGTATGTAGCGAACTATTTTTTTTATTATTGTGACACCAACCTTTTGAATTCGTGCTATTGTGTATGTCGGTGACCTGCTTAACCTGTTGGAGCCGGTCAAGTTAACGACCGTTAATTTTACTATTGCATCGTTAGTCCTTTTCGACTGTTTTTAACGACCGTTATTATATTATTGCACCGTTAGTCCTTTTCGCCCAATTTTTACACGTTTTCATTCGTTTTTGCACGGTTTCGTCCTTTTTTTACACGTTTTCGTTTGTTTTTGCACGTTTTAGTCCGTTTTTACACGTTTTGGTTCGTTTTTGCACCCTTTCGTCTGTTTTTACACGTTTTTGTTCGTTTTTGCACCCTTTCGTCTGTTTTTACACGTTTTCATTCGTTTTTGAACGATTTTGTAAAAACGAACGAAAACGTGTAAAACGAACGAAATTCGTGCAAAAGCGAACGAAAACGTGTAAAACAAACGAAAACGTGTAAAAATGAACGAAAGCGTGCAAAAACGAATGAAAACGTGTGAAAATAGACGAAAACGTGCTAAAATGAACAAAAACGTGTAGAAACAGACGAAAACGTGTTAAAACGGATGAAAGCGTGCAAAAACAAACGAAAACAAGTAAAAACAGACGAAAACGTGCAAAAACGAACAAAAACGTGTAGAAATAGACGAAAACGTGCAAAACGGATGAATTCGTGTAAAAACGGACGAAAACGGACAAAACGTGTAATATAGGGCGAATGAGACCAACGGTGCAAACGTATAAAACGTGCAAAACGAACAAAAACGTGTAAAAACGAACGAAAACTGTAAAAACGGACAAAAACATGTAAAACCGGGCGAAAACGTGCAAAAACGGACGAAAACGTATAAAAACGGACAAAACCGTGCAAAAACGTGTAAAAACGGACGAAAACGTGTAAAAATTGGGCAAAAAGGACTAACGATGCAATAATATAATAACGGTCGTTAAAATAGACGAAAAGGACTAACGGTGCAATAATAAAATTAATAGTCGTTAACTTGACCGGCTTCAACAGGTTAAGCAGGTCACCAGTACATACAATAGCATAAATTCAAAAGGTTGGTGTCACAATGATAAAAATAATAGTTCGCTACATACAATAATAACAAAAAGTGACCAGTATGATTCTTTTTTATGCAATTTTCCCTATAATTTATAAGGATTTTCTCGTGACATCGAGTACACTCCTCGCTGTCACATGGATCAAGTTCATGTGCTCCTAGTTGCATGCTGATATTTTGTCTATTCACACACATGAAGGAAGAAAGTACGAAATTAATTTTCTTCAAATATTGAAACCATATTTATAAAACAAAATGTGTATTTTTACTACAATATTTAGTTTACTTTCATTTCTATCAAAATAAGATTTACATAGAGTTGAAAGTCAAACGAGCAACAAGCTGTAGCGTTAGTTTTTTTTAATTGTAAAACTATTTGTTTTTAAACCAACATTTTTGAATCTAAGTGCATAATATTACTATGCATAACTCGTTAGACTTTGTTGAAGAGCTCCATCACCTTAGCAGCAAGGAAACAAAAGGTATCGAATGCGAAAGAAATAAACATGTGTTGATTTTCAATGCATGCTTTATGTGTTTTGTCACTTTGCACGAGACGACTTTTAACGCTGTCCTACCGTAAAACCCCGACTACTCAACTCCATGAGAAGAGAAACCCCGGTTAGATCCAGATACGCGTGTTTCCCTCCAAGCCATTCCAAAAACAAAACGTCAGCCGGTCTAAGTGTAGATCTTTCCATCTAACAGGTCAGTCAAAAGGTTCACTGGTGCTTCTTTCTTGGCAGAGATCCCAACACGTCTACATATGTCAAAAAAGACGTCCCTAACCATATTGTGTCGGTATTTGAATCTCAGTAGCTCTTTACAATGAACCGCATATTTCCAAAGGGATGTGAACATGCCTTGCGACAAACTAGGCTTATCTCATCAACCGGAAATAATGGAATCCTGAGGCAATACTTAATGATATTACAATATTTTACCGGTAACATATGTTGACCTATCCCGTCTACTTGGATAACTAATAGAAAATCCTGAGCATGTGATGCCCGTAGACACTCAAAAACATCTTTCTATCTCAAGTCATGTCGAAGTGGACTTCTGTAAGTTACTCAAAAATCAAACACGTATGGTTCTTTGTGATTATGGCCGAATCTTAGAGAGAGGAAGAGAGAAGTTGGGAGTTTTCTTGAGAGAGAAAGATGTGATATCAGATTAAGTGAATGAAAGCTCCAACCCTCTTCTTTGGTGGGAAGAGGGTATTTATAGTCTTACACAAAAACGCCCCTACTTGGGCTGTGGAGTAGGCTGACATTGGGTAAAGACCCGACCCGACTCCATGGGTGATACGCTAACTAAACTAATACTGCTAAGCCTGCGAGCTAACTTATGCTGGACATAACTTGGAATGACCGAGTCTTTCATATGGATTTTCATAATCATAACAATCTCCTCATAAGGGAGGTCACCCCGGAAATTACAATTGAATCCTAGCATTCTATAACATGACTTTAATATTCTAGCTCGTAGTCTTTGATTCTTCAATGTCATCAAACTTTGTATTTTCAGTAGTGATCTTTTGGATGAATGTTTCTTTTGCTTGAGTGATCTTTGAGATTTCTTCAAGATCATCAACCACCGTGAATCTCTAAATCATTCTTTGTTGTATCGCCTCCATGTGATGTTTTGACTTTCGGACCGACATGGTCACACCTTTCTGGATCATGATATTTTGTATCAAAGTTGCGGAAGCAGTGTTGTACGTCTCTCACTTATCATGATTTCTTTGATTGTGAGTGTGAAGTGTGAGCATGTGGTTATGAATTGACATCTCATTCGCTATCAACTGTAACCATCGGGAGTTCCTGCAAACAACAGTTAGCAATAAACAAACAAAAGTGTCTTTGTTCACTTTCGTAGAATAGGGTTGCAAGAACCACGGTTCCCCGTTGATCAGTATAAATACTACTTGTGATCAGGTGGAATTCCAAAGAATCTCCTTGACAGGGTTTCGCAGCTATAATAGTCGTTCTCAAACCGGGGCATCTCAAAGTAGACAACACGGAGTGAGTGAACCAACGAATTGAGATTCGCTGATTAATGAGAGATTGATTTGAAAAAAAATCGCCTATTGCTGGATAAAGAGTTTTTGCAATATGAAGAAAGTTTTATGAGCAACATCAAGTTTCAATCACAAATGCTTTTGTTTGAAAATTTATGAGCAGTCGATGTGCTTAAAAACAATTGTTGAGCACATCGAAGGGTTTTCCAAAAGCATACGTCAATTCCTTTACTGGAACAAGGTTGATTCAAATGCGAATCGCCCCATTGTTGTTTTCCAGTTGTCATAAGTTTGATCCATGAAGGATCTCACATGTCACCCACCAAGAGCTTGTTTGATGTTGGCTCTAGAAGGATTTCCATCTTCACTGTGAATACTTTACGTATCACTCGGATGTTCTAGCATTTGAATATTTAAATCACTGTGAATACTTTACGTATCACTCTAGAAGGATCACATTTTTACCAGATTTAATATTTAAATCACATGAAGAATTCATATACGAACACATAACATTTGAATATTATTAACTACTTATAATGTACAAAGATTCGTTTAATGATAAAATTTGAAAATATAAAATTTGAAATCACTCTCCCCCTCAATCGATGACCCGAGTCATTGCGTGAGTGACAAAGTTTATGAAAAATTTAACTCTGATTGATTATAAAAAATTAGTCTGATTGATTTTCAAATAACACATTACCACCAAGTGAAACACAAATATTCTCCTGAAGAATCATAGACAGAAAATATTTGTATAGAAACAGTCGTCTTTTTGGCGACGTGCTTTCTTAATTTTGAAGAGCGGGTTGCATATATGAAATAATAGCAAGGCATATAGGCATGTTTTGAAAAACTTTTTAAACTTCTGCTCGAAATTCATTTAAAGACCCGTGTCATTATTGAATGACATTTCTAGGACCGTAAATGTTATCGATACAAGAAGACATGCCTTGAAAAACTATTTTTGGTATTTTTCCATTTTTCTTATTTTTTATGGTTTTTGTAGGTTTTATATTTTTCTATTTTTCTTTTTGGTTTTAAATATGTACAAGTGATACACGAAGCAACTCCTTTACTCCTCATTCTCTTCCTTCAGACATTTGAGTGTTTCTGGCTTCAGACTCTTTATACCAAGTCGCGGGAGAATAAATTAGAACCGTTCTCTTGAAAGAACTTTAGTGAAGATATCCGCCAGCTGGTACTCAGTCCGAAGTAAAGTTCATCCACACCGTTCTCAACTTGTTCCCTGATAAAGTGATGTCAGATATCGATGTACTTTGATCGAGATTGTTGGACATTGTTGCAGTAAAGAGCAATGGCACTTTTGTTGTCACAGTACAGAGGAATCTTGTTGTATGCAAAGCCATAGTTAGACAGTTGGGATCTTATCCATAAGATTTGAGCACAACATGCAGACACGACAATGTACTCTGCCTCTGTGGAAGATATGGACGTACTCATTTGCTTCTTTGAAGACCAGCTCACTAATTTATCACCCAAAAATTGAGCACCTCCCGACGTGCTTCGACGTGTATTTTGACACCCTGCATGGTCAGCATCTGTATAGGATGTTAGTGCCATGGAGGTCTCCTTCGGATACCAGAGTCCCAAATTAATGGTTCCTTGGAGATACCGAAAGACCCGTTTTACCGCTTCAAGGTGCTTTTTGGTAGGCTTAGCCTGATACCGAGCACACATGAATACAACGAAAAGAAGATCTGGTCTACTAGCAGTGAGATACATCAGGGATCCAATCATACTATGGAACTTAGTTTGATCAACCGGGATCTCAGAAAGGTCTTCATCCAGTTTTGTTCTCTCCACCATGAGAGTGTCAATAGGGTGACTAGAATCAAATCCATATTTCTTTAAAATTTCATTAGCATATTTAGATTGATTTATAAAAATTCATCCAGGACTTTGATAAATTTGTAATCCTAAGAAAAATGACATTTGTCCCATCATAGACATTTGGAATTTAGAACTCATCTCATTTGAAAAAAGGTCGCTGTTAGGAATTAGAAAATTCCATAGTGAAGAGTCGGTCACCCCAAATATTATCTAGCATCAGTTAGCTCGTAGACTTGTCGTTATTTACGTTTTTATGTAGTTAATTAGTTAGTCAGTAGCGTAAAATAGTTTAGTGCAACACCGTGGAGGAAGGACGGGTCTTTACCCACTGTATCCCTGATCCACAGGCCGATAGGAGGTCGTATTTCTTGTAACTATAAATACCCCTTCCATCCATGGAAGGGGTGGTGCTTCATTTTAATCTAACATTTCCTTTGAGTAAACCTCTAGCAAGAACACCCTCTCTCTCTACTTTCTCTCTCTAAAATGGCAAACATGTATTTTGATCTCCCAAGACCACCCGAATCATCAAACACATAAATATAATGATCCTACAATTGGTACCAGAGCCAAGGTTTTTTGTGTTTTGATGATTTGTTTGTGGTTCGATTCTTGTCTTAACTGATTTTTATATATACCTTTTTGGTTCGGAAAAGTTTTTCTTAAAATTGTGGTATAACTGTTTCAACATAGTTTTTGTGTTTCTTTTTGTCCAAATAGTTTATATCATAGTTTTTAGAGATTTTTTTGTTTCCAAAGCTGTGTAATATGTTGGTTAAAAGTGGTCAAATGGTCAGTTTTTCTTGAGTTCGTAAATGGTCAAAATGTCACATGGTCTGTACAGGTTACAACACCTGTTATTGTGTCAAGTCCTTGTCCAGACAGAGTTTACTCAATCTTTAGTGACTGTTTTTGTACCGATATACATGTATTAACATATGGTCAAATCATCAGCTTTTATGGTCTATGTTGTCAAACTGGTCAAAACTGTTTTTTTCTGGGTTTACTATGAATATGGTCGGAAAAGTAGCCGGAAAACTCATCGGAAAACATAAAAAATCTTGCTGGCGATTTGACACAAAACTGACCAGATGCATTGCACCTCTTATAGCGACTTGTCTTTACAAGTCGCTACGACTTGTCCTAGCGACTTGGCTAGCGACTTGTCCTAGCGACTTGGCTAGCGACTTGTCCTAGCGACTTGGCTAGCGACTTGTCCTAGCGACTTGGCTAGCGACTTGTCCTAGCGACTTGACCAGTAAACTAGCGATTTGGTACAGAAATGAGGATGAAGAAGAAGTGACCACATGACACGACCACAATATACCATACAACATGAGTCAACTACGACATCATTCTACTATCATCATATGTCCTAAAAATCAGTCCATTTGAATCAATCATTATCTATGACAACCTCAGTCAACTCAAACCAATACTCAAAACATTCGATCTCAGTTTTGTGTTTCGTGGAATTAAATGAGTATACCATATAAGGCCATCACAAGAACACTTTACCATCATAGATCTGTTTTTGGTTGAAGCCTAGCCACGTTGAGTATTCGACACATAAGAAAAGGATAAAAACAATATTGTTATCTCTTTTTCTTGGTTCGATTTATGCTTACACGGACTCGATCAATGATTTGTTCTAACAACTCTAATGAAACCAAAAAGAAAAAAGTATATGATCTCAGTTTCCTTGTTGTTTCGTGATACTCTATGATATCATCAAGACCACAAGGGTCTAAACAAACAAAAGTACTCTCATCACAGATCTCACTTGTTACAATCTTTGTTTGTTGTTCGAAAATCAAAGCAAGATTAAAACAAGATTGTTTTATCTTGTCTTTCATTCGGTGTAAACAATAACAATAATCTAAGATCAAACCTACCTTGGTTTGATTTTTGAAGCCTCGTCCTTATGATCGTGCCAACCCTGTGGCTTTGAAAACCTTCGAGCCATCCCTGTGGCCGTGGCAACATCAAACCATCCCTGTGGTGATGTGTTGTTGATAACATAAGACTAATTTGTGGGTTTGATACATGAGATGTGATGGGGACAAATATTTGAGAAAGGGGCGGATGAAAGTGAGAGATTTTAGGGTTTGAGAAAGTTTAGGGTTTGTGTGTATGAAGTGAGATGGGGGCGTTATCTTTCTGAGAGAGTAATTAGGGTTATGAGGTGAGCTATTTTAGGGTTTGAGGGGATTAGTGAGTTTTTTATATACCACGAAAGGTTTGCTCCAAGTTGTTGGACACATGGACCGAGCATCTCTTATCATTCTCATATGGGCCGGATTGTTGGTACTTGCTTACATTAATTGGGCCGAAAATTTTTATATCTGATTTTGTCGATTGTAAAGATGGGTCGTGGTGATGATTTTCTCAAATTGTTTAATGGTTATCTCATTTAGTTCACATGGTTTATGGATTAAACGTTTTTATAAATTTTTGATATTCAAATGATTTTTTATAAACGTTAAAGTGAGCGGATTATGGATTAAATGTGATAATTGTTAGCTTTATACCTCGGTCAAGCTGTGTTTGTATCCGAATTTGAGTGAGTTTGATGACTTTTGACATGGACCGACTTATTATTGTCTCCTTCGTAGTGGGTTGTGTGTATATTGGACAGAAACAGTGATTGCATTGTTACGATTTGAACCGAACTTCATGTTGGGCTTTGAATTCATGCTTAAAAGAGTTGTCATTGTGGGCTTAAGTGTCTTTCTTACATATCATTGGCATTAATTGGTTCGGTTCATTGTTGCGGTTAGACTTCTCAAATTTGGACAATTTATTTGAGTTTTGATGTTATAAGATTTTGAGATTTGGGTTATGAGGTTTGACACTTTGGCTTATACATTTCCACGGAGATTATTATGTCATGGCTTGAATTGATATTTGAACAAGGTTGACTACGGGGTTGTTTGTACGGTATTTCTTATTTGGATTTGAAGCAAGATTTTTCAGGCACGGTTACTTATTTCGTCTTCTTTCTTTATACTTCCGCGAAGATGACTTGTTTGGGCATTTATAGAGAGTGATAAAGACTTGGCTATTTAGTTACGTTTGTGATTATTTCTCGCTTGACCCACAACGTTGCTATCACTTCGGTGTCTCACTCAGTTGAGAATGTCAAGAGGTTTTGTACATTGGGTACACCGTTTCTTTTTCACAAGGATTAGTACAAGGTTAAGTAACGAATCTGGGGAATTCTACTTCATGATCAAGTTTGGTATATCGAGTTTTACTTCTCCATGTGGTCACTACAATAGCCGACAGATTGCATGATTGATGTGTTTTCCAAAGTGTTGATTGATGATATTGATGATGTTGGATAATAAACAGTTGATGAACCGCTGCATGTTCCCCTAAAACAGATATTCACCGAAACCAAAGTTGTCATTACACATTCAAGCTGACATTGTTTACGGTTTTGTCTTGATTTTGTAAAATCCCGCGAAAGAACCTATTTCTCGGTTTAAATCATAGACTTGTAAAATCCCGTGACAATGAAAATATCCTGGTATTAGTAAAGTGCATTTCCGGATCTATCTTATGGTTTATTCTGGGTTTTGTAAAATCCCGCGAAAGAAACTATTTCTCGGTTTAAA
>BPTQ01000006.1:238951008-238981945 GCA_019973895.1 Chrysanthemum seticuspe | reverse complement strand
CCTGTTTTCCGAGTGAATAACGTAGGATCAACAACACCTTTGTAGAATCCGTTTGCCAGTAGGAAATTTGACAAAGTGTTGTACCATGCCCTAGGTACCTGCTTTAGGCTGTAAAGAGCCTTTTTCAGACGATAGACATGTGTAGGATGATCGGGATCCAAAAATCCTTCTGGTTGACTGACATAGACTACTTCTTTCAACTCGCCGTTTAGAAAAGCAGTCTTCACATCTATTTGGTAGACTATCATGCTCTTGCTGGCAGCATTAGCGAGAAAGATTCTGATAGCCTCTATTCGAGCAACCGATGCGAATGACTCCTCAAAGTCTATGCCCTCCTCTTGAGGATAACCCTTAGCAACAAGTCGTGCCTTATTTTTCAGAACATCACCATGCTCATCAAGTTTCACCTTATAGATCCACTTGAGAGCAATAATCATTGCACAGTCTGGAGGTGGTACTACTCCCATACTTCAAGTCGGTCAAACTCGTGAGTTTCTTCTTACATTGCATTAAACCAACAATCCTCAGCAATAGTGGTCTTGAAATCTTTGGGTTTGACTTTGGATAGTAAGGAATTATAAAAGCACCACAAGGCATCAGTGGCAAGTTGCTTTCGTGTGGATACCAGAGAAGAAGGATTCCCAATAATGTTATCAATCGGATGATCATTGGTCCATTTTCTGAGATGTTCATGTGGTTGAGGGTAGGGAACTGAGGTAGCCATGTTTAGATCCCCTGAAGAAGATGCCTCAGAAGGGGATTCAGGAGCAAATATGTTCTCGAATGGAGCATCTTCAGGAGGAGCAAATGGATTCACTTCTAAAGAATTTTCTATTGCAGTCCCTTGATGTACCGAAGGAGATTGAAGATTTAATGATGATGGTGAATAACTTGCAGAAGGAGCATCTTGACCAATAGAGGTAGACACAGATGGACCATTGTAATTTTTTGGAACATGAGTTGTGGCAGCCGATGATGTCAGAGTATCACTAGTTGGTGGCTCAAAATATTCATCAAACATTGGATCAAACAATATCTTCAAATCTTCATCTGAAGGAGGGACATAAGGGACTGCAGGAGTTGGATAGTGTACAATACCTGAACTAATTGGCCCAGGTGTCAAAAAATTAGGTATGGATCCAGAACTGGTGTGACCAGGAGCCGGTTGCTCAGTCAGCTCATCGAATGTCACGTGAATGGTTTCCATAATTTTTCGGGTTCGTCTATTATAGATTCGGTATCCCTTACGATCTGGTGCATACCCAACGAAGAATCCAATGTCTGATTTAGCCTTTAACTTTCCCAGATCTTCACTGTCATTTGTTGGATAACATAAAGCACCAAACACACATAGAAAAGAGAGATCTGGTTTTTGTTATGTATCAGCTCATATGGAGTTGGTTGTGCAGAGTATGTATCAAGGATCGGTTTTGGCTGTAACAAGCAGTAGCAATAACTTCCGCCCAAAGAAACATCAGAGCCTTATAGAATATTAGCATGGTTCGTGCAGCTTCCAGAAGAGTACGATTTCGTCTTTCAACAACGCCATTCTGCTGAGGAGTACGTGGAACACTTTTCTGGTGACTGATGCCAATACTCTCATAAAATTGAATGAGTTGTTTGTTTACAAACTCAGTTCTATTATATGTGCAGATGATTCTGACTGTTTTGTTGAGTCTAACTTGTAATTGTTTGATCAGTTTGATGATAACCACTAGCCTTGGTTCTCAAAAACATCACCCATGTAAACCGAGAATAGTCGTCTACCACAACAAGAACATATTTCTTCCCATATATACTCTGCACTCTCGCATAGATCCATGTGAAGGGTGTGAAGAACTTCCATGATGGTGTTGATAGTTTTGGGTTTGTGAGCATACTTTTTGCTTTTGCCCAATTGGCAAGCCGAACAAAGATGATCTTTTTCGAATTTAAATCTGGGTAGACCTCGCACAAGGTCCTAGCAAGATCATTGATGGTACCAAAGTTCAAGTGATTTAAACGACGGTGCCATAACAAGATTTGTTCTTTGAGGCCTTAGATAACAAGCAAATAGGATATGATTGCATCATATCTTCAATGGAGATGGTGTATAAATTAGTGTTGCGAGAGCCTTTAAGCAGATCAACACCATCCAATTCTCTGACGAAGCATGTGTGTTGTTCTAAAAGCTACTTCGAGATCGGAATCACAAAATTGACCAACAGAGAACAAATTGTGACCAAGTCCTTCAACGTAGTATACCCTAAAATTTACACTGTCACCGAAAACATAATCACCGTAACCCATACTTGCCCCAAAATGGTCGTTCCCAAATCTAACTGTCCCGATAAACGTATTCACGAAATTCTTAAGCCGTGACCGATCTCCGATCATATGTTTTGAGCAGCCTGAATCCAAATACCAAAGGACGATTTGCACGACCTCTGAGATAACTGATGCATTGTAGGGACCAACTTGTTAAGGTGAGGAGACCATTGGAGATATGTTTTCCATGAATATGGTTTGAGCAGTGGGTTCATCATCAACGTCTGAGTCAAAGGCATCATAGTCATCGACTTGAAAGATATTGGGATCATTCTGTGCCATATCATAAACTGGTTGGTCATCAACATCAGCATCAAAACTATTTGTCCCTTCTCCAGCTAGAAACAATAGCTCTTCTTCATCAAACGCAACACCATTCTTTTGAGCTTGTATCAAAAGCATCTTATCCTTGAAGTAATGTGAATTCTGTGGACGCTTTGGCTGAGTGCAATTTCTTGCGATATGTCCTACACCACCATAATTGTAGCACTTGATTTGCTTTGCTTGTCTTGGCGTAGCATTCCCATCTCTGTTTTGTGCACCACCAACACCAGCCGCACCATTTCCACGAGGAAAGTTTCTTTGGTTCATACTATGTCGCCCTTGAACATTCTGAATCAAAACCTCCACATTTGCTTGATTATGTGGATGTGATGAAGTTCGAAGTTGGTTGTTGGTTTGAGGGAGGGTTGCTCTGAATTGTTGAGCAAGTAAGGGGACTTGGTTGGAGAGATTTTCAATCATCTTATCAGTTGGAGTGTATCCTTAATCAGGTAAAAGTATCTGATTCTGTGAAGAGGATGGGTACTGATAAACTTGAGTTTGTCATGATTGGGTGAACGACTGAACATTCGAAATCAGTGCAAGTGGATTATTTTTTGTTGTAGGATTGAGCCTTTCCATAATCAGACGATCAAAGGTAGCATGATTTTGATGTTGTTGTAGGTATGCATAAAGCTGTTCATAGTTTGTGTCTCTCAAACCTTTGTTAAGCTTAACTGTTGTTACAAACCTATCCCACTCGGATGTCATGTTGTTCACAAACTTGGAGTTTAGTTGAATGTTTGGCATTGTCATCTTGATGATCCTCATGTCATTGACAAGCTTGTGGAATCTAACATAGTATTCATTGATGTTCTCACCCGGTTTCATCTGGAAATGTTCAAACTCATCATACAACTGTGATTCTCAATCTTCATTGGTTAATTCAGAGCCAGCAAGAAGCATTTTAACATTATCCCACACTGCTTTGTCTTTAGTGTTGTGGTTGATGAGTTTGTAGATGTCTTTAGGAAGCCCTTGAAGCACAATGTTGGATGCTCTTATATCTACATCATAACGCTTATTTTCATTCTCATCGAGATCATTGTAAGTACGTAGTCTGTCCATTTCAAGAGTGACAGTTCCATCATCAGCAGTAGAGATTGTGTCTCTGGTAGTACCCATCTGAAAAGGTCCTTCATCAGTAGATCGAAGAACGTTAATGCCATTTTCCTTACCCAAGCAATAAAACCGAATTCGTTGTGCCCATGATTCATAATCCATCCTATCAATCATAGGAGGGCGGGTATCGGACCCGACAACTTGAATGTCATCAGAAACGGTAGACATGATACTAGCTTCACACGGGATTTTACAAATCTATGATTTAAACCGAGAAATAGAATCTTTTGCGGGATTTTAAAAAATCAAAGATAAACCGTGAGATAATGATCAATCAAATGTGTAATGACAAGCTATTTGATTGGTGCAATGATTAGATATTGTGTGCTAAGAGTGGTGATTGTTTGTCGGATTAGCTGAAATAGTGTTTGGTTGTGATTAGGTTATGTTATCTAGTGATTACGTAACGAATTTGGACAAATCTCAATTCTCAAAACCCAGGACTTGACAAACTTTCGGCAGCATAACGTTTAGTTTGACTTTGAAAAATTGTCTTCAACAAGGCAAATCGCAGTTTCAAATCGCAATATCAAACCGCAGTCTTGAGCAAAACGCACAGACCTCAAAACGCAGAATTCTTGAACCAAGTCGCAGTCTTCAAACCGCAAAGCTCAAAATGCAGTGTCCCAAAACGTAGAAGCAAACCGCAGTTCTCAAATCGCAAGGTCAAGCCGCAGATCTCAAAATGCAAGCTCAAATCGTAGGATCAAACCGCAGTTCTAAAGTCGCAGACCTTAGCAAAACGCAAGACTTCAAACTGCAAAGGCCGAATCGCAGAAATCCAGGTCAAAATGCAGAGTCACTTTCGAACTAGTACAAGTGTCACTTTCACTGAGTTTTGTCTTCCTGTTTTGAGCAAACAACCAAAATGCAGAGAGGACTTCTGAGTGAATCACAATCTTCTTTTAGCCTTTCTACTCAAACCGCAACTTAGAAAACAACAAATCGCAGTCAAGAGTTTGTCAAATCGCAACCAAGAATTTGTCAAATCGCAACCAAGAACTAAAGCTTCAAACACTCAAATACACTTCAATCTTCCAATAAACACATGAAACAAGCAAACCAATCACCAATCTAAGTGTAGGATCATACTTTTATGTTGTTTGATGATTCGGGTGGCCTAGGATGATGATAATACAAGTATGCCATGTTTAGAGAGAGAAAGAGTAGAGAGGGTGTTTCTTGAGAGAGAAATTAAAAACAAAAAAAGAAGGTTAGATTAAGAAGTACCACCTCTTCCCAAGTGGGAAGAGGTATTTATAGTTACAAAGAAAACTTCCTCCTGTCGGACTGTGGATCAGGCATACAGTGGGTAAAGACCCGTCCGTCCTCCACGGTGTTGCTCTAAACTAATAACTAACTAATGAACTAGCTAATAACTAATAAAAAACGTAATGTCTACGAGCTAACATATGCTAGACTAGATTTGGGGTGACCGACTCTTCCATATGGATTTTCCAAATCCTAACACTAAGCTTCTACAACTAACCTAAACACGAAACTACAACCTTATAACGAGTCTAACCACAAACAAAGCTCAAAGCATGATTTTTTCTACTATTACCATTCGAAACATAAGAAACCACAAAAACCAAGCTACAAATCCGAGCACCCACAATCTAAATGATCAAACCTGTCTCTAATACCAATTATAAGTTACTCACAAATCAAACACGTATGGTTCTTTGTGATTATGGCCGAATCTTAGAGAGAGTGTGGAAAACTAGAAGGGGGGTTGAATAGTTTTACCAATTTAAAACTTCCTTTTAAATATTTAGATCGACTTATGTCAATCTATTTGGTTGTTTATGTTGGACGTTGATAGATAAATATATAAACATGTATTGAAAGATAAAGAGTAAGAAGCACATCACCACGACACAAGTTATTTATAGTGGTTCGGCTACAAGGACACCTTCCATGCCCTACTCCACTCCTCGAGTCACCTACTCAAGAGTTCGTAAGCACTACACCAATCTCCTTATGGCGGAGAAGCCTTCACAACGTCGCTTAACCTTTTTCCGGTACAAAGCTAAATACCGAGTTCTTTCACACCAAGGCGAACCACACCTAACACAACGTCGCCTACCCTTTATACGATGCTAGGCTAACCACCGAGTTCTTTCACACCTTAGGAGAACTAATCCTATCACAACGTCGCCTACCCTTTATTAGGTACTAGGCTAAGCACCTAGTTCCATTACTATGGAGGAACTACTACCCTTCACGACACGACACCTAATCTTAAGGAGATCTACTCCTTGTTACAACACCATCAAGGATATCACCATCCTTGTAAATAAAAAAAATACTTATATGTATAACGATGCACCTCATCGATTATACGACCTAAGCATTCTTCCCAAATGCCACTTGATTTGATTCATCGGCATCCTTCACTAATGTCTTTGACACAACGCTTGGCACCCTTCACTAATGCCTTCGTCTTGACACCTTTAGCATTCTTCACTAATGCTTTTACACGGATGATGAGCACCTTTCACTAATGCTTTCATCTTGACACTTTCGGCATTCTTCACTAATGCCTTCAACCCAACATCTATGGAGAAAGGTAGATCTATCAACAAGAGAACCTTCGTTGTCTTGATGATGACGAAGCATGGCAACTCATGGACTTGAGCTTGCACGTCTTCAAGAAGTGGTGATCTTTCCTTTAAGAGGAACCTAGAAGATCACACAAAAACAAAAGACAAACTACATAGATCACTTGGATATGAGGTTAGAGGGTTAGAATCCTAGAGGGAAGTATGTGTGTGAAGTGATCAATAGAAAGGAAGAAATGGCTCTCTATTTATAGAGAAAATTCTCTACTTTTTCCCTGGATCCCACGGATCCCTTCCACTTGGGATCCGGCTAGCACAAAGCCAGGGATCCGTGGAACGCTCCTCTTTACCCATGGGTATTTTTGGTTATGGGTCATGGGTCATGGGTTATGGGTTGATCCATGGTTTTCTTTTCTAGATACAATGAACTTGGTTAAGTGGTATATATAAAACCATGGGTTATGGGTCAATACCATTTGCTAGTTTTTACCCATTTAGTATATACTTGTTTTTACCCATTTTAGTATACTTAGTTTAAGTATATGCTAACCCAATATGTAAACACTAGTTGTTGTACATATGTATTTAAATCATAAAATCACTTATACTTGTTTTAGTGTTTTATGTGAAAACGTAAGTGTGTTAGGAAAACTATTAACTCAAACAATTTACGTATTCTATTTGTTTCGTTAAAATGATTTTACGTTTGTTATCGACAAAACATTAGAATATCGTAAAATATAAATAAACGTTTTAACGGCTTATTTGTATTAACAATCTCCCCCTTTTTGTTGATGACAAAACATAAAATTATTTTAAGGAAAAGCTAAAATTCGTAGAAGTTTGAATTTGTAGTTTTTACTTTCTTCTCCCCCTTTTTGTCGAAACAAAAAGTGTTAAAAGAAACTAACACAATTTTTATAAGAAAAGGTATGTAAAAATGTAAAGAGAGCAAGTGACGGGAATGGTACTCGTCTTAACTCCCCCTTGACGAGTCCATCCCTTTGAAAGGGCGTCAAGGAAATGACGTAAAATAAACTAATTGTGTTTGCAATTAAGTTTGCAAATGGTTCGTCTAAGTGACGAAAACGTGCTCCCCCTTGAAGATTGCAAAGATGCAATGGGGTATCATGAAGTGTAATCCAAAATTGGATTAAGTTGCAAATGATTTTGCAATGTCGTTTGACACAAAGCTCCTCCTAGCTTTATGATGTCAAAAACTTCATATGCTAATTTGAAAATCTACAAAGTAAAGGTTAGAAAACAAGAGTATAATACATAATTACCTGCAAGTAAAACTCAAGTTAGTGCTTCTGATTCACGGATCCCACGGTTCCCTTCTTGATGGGATCCGTCTAGGCATTATGGAGGGATCCGGCTGTCTGTTGACAGTTTATTCAGCAATGAGAGTGTCAAACAATGCTACTATGAGAATAATATATATATGAGAAATACAAGGCACAACGCACAACACATAGCAAATAAGTGTTCATTCAATAAAACAAGAGATAACAAACCAAATCTCTAAAACTAAGAGAATGAACTAGGGCATACAAGTATCATTAAATACTAACTAGATACTAGACTTAAAATGCTACAAAGTGCTTGAGTCTAGGGATGAGTGGACTTGTTGATTTGATCCAACTTTGCAAGAAGATGATTAAACATGAAATGTATCTCATTTCGTACTTCTTGAACAAGTCCTTGAGTGTTTAGACAATTTGGACAATTATTTTCTTGGTTTGGACCCGAAGGGAAATGGATACTTTGAGGAGGTTCTATGTGTGCTTGTGGGTCTTCATTTAGAGAAGTAGGAAGAGGTTCTAAAAATGAGGGTGGTAATGGAACTTCTTCAAGGTTATTCCTTGTCTCCCATGATGGGCTAGTTGGTGTTGTGGGTGGTTCCCTATTCAATGAAAAAGTTGGTGAATGGGAGTTTCTTAGTGGTGAATGATCTAGCGAGTAGATGTTCGGGGTGAGGAAGAGGCTCATTCAAGGATTGTAGTCCATGATTAATGAATAATGGTTTTGATGGCTTGCTAGAACTAGCCATGTTTGGTTTTGAACTAGATGACCCTTTTTCTAGTCCAAAAGGTTTGATGCTAATCCTTGCGGTTCTCTTAGCCTTTGGATGAGTTTGATGAGGTGAAATTCTAGCTTCACTATCTCTAATGGGAGATGTTTCGGTAGATGAGATTTCATGGATCATTTGACCTTTTCTTTTGGATGATCCTAAGGTTGAAGAGTTGTTGCTAAGAGCCTTAGTCATAGTGATGATGGTGCTTGTAAGAGCTTCTCTAGTTGCTGATTTTTGAGATGTGATTGAGAGTGGTGACTTAGTCCTAAGGTTGTTTGGTTTATAAAGGATAATTTGAATTAGGAAATTAAATCCTTGGCCACTTAGAGGACTAAGCATGCTCTTGAGGTTTTGATCAGCTCTAGGAGGGTAATTAATGAATGCTAAAAGTGGTTAGAGAACCAAAAGGTAACTTGAATTTGAATAAGGAGGCTGATTTAATCTTTCTGCATGTACGGATCCCGCGGATCCCTCTCAGCAGGGATCCGCCTAGTTATAGACCAGGGATCCGACTATCAGACAGGATTTAGGTGAAGTCATTATGCTTTTGTAGGTTTATCATTAATGGATTTCGAGGTTTTGACTTAATTTAGAAGTCTTTAGCTGTTGGATATCTCAAATCCTTAACCATAACAAGTAATGGTGCTTAATGATGGTTTTGATCAAGAACATTGACCTTGGGTAGTCTAACCATATGTTTGAAAAGGATTCCTTTTAATTTGTTGTGGAGAAATGGTGATACTAAGTCCTAAAAGTCAGATGATGTCCTAGGATAAATTTACTAAAATCTTTAAAAATAAAAAGAAATGAAAAACTAGTTTTTGGTCCTAATTTTGAGTCAAGGATGATTAAGATCAATTTGCTAAAAGGGTAGACCAAACTAAGTGTTATCAAATGTGATAGATCATGTGTGAGGGTTGGAGCGGAATTATGGTGAGTTTTGACTAGTTGATAAGTAAACAAAATATTTCGAAAATAGATCCTAGATAAGCCATGGATGAGAATGAGGTTTTCAACTATTAGCGAAAGACTTAGTTGGCTTTAGTGTATTATGTTTGACTTGTTTGAAGTGTTCTAATGGACTATTATGATGTAGCCAAAACTGTTTTGCACATCAGGTGCATACGGATCCCACGGTTCCCTTATGGGAGGGATCCGGTTAGTTCAAGCTCTGGGATCCGCCAACTGCAGATCAGAGAGCTTTCAAGAAATGTGCAACATTTCACTTTATAGTAAATGCTTTTCCTAGTTGTTTCTATGGGGACTAAATGCAAGAACACAATTAATATAACTTGTATCAAAGTAAGAGAAGCTGAAATTCATAGAATGAGTGACGACGACCACACCAAGAGGTCGTAAAATCTCATTTTTCCAAATACCTAAGTTAGGATGTTTAGTGCCAAGATATGGCAATACCTACATACTACAAGCATAGTTTAAATTGTTTACAAACCATTGTTTAAAATTGTTCATCATGCACTTTGAGTCCTAAGACTTTACCTCTCTTTTCCTCCTTCACTTCTTCACCCATCCTCCACTCTTTCACTTCTTCTTCCTTAAGAAATTAGCGAAGCATTTGAAGATTCCCTTGGTTTGTTGCCATTCGGGTGATTCATTGGGGATGTTTGGCAATTGGTTAATGTAGTCCAAGGGGTCAAGATCAATGTTCTCGAGTGGGTTGCTACTACTCCCTTCATCTTCTCCTTGTCTCTCCCTTTCGTCCGAGGAATCCGTGGGTGGATGTGGCCTCTTGCCTTCCACCATAAACCTTGCTGTTCTACCCTCGGTTAATGGAACCATGACCTTATTGCAAAAGTTATGATCAAGGGATTGTGGAGAAGGGTCTAATGCAAAGATGAATTTGGCAAGACGGGTTAGAAGCATTGCATACTTAAGTACCATCTTGTCCATGCTTCTCACACTTTCCATCCTTTTGACCATGTAGTAGGCAAGGTTAAACCGAGTATTGGTCACTAGGCAATATATCATGAAGCTTAGACATGCGTTGGGGTAGTCCTTGTTTCCTACTAGGCATACCACATTTTCTCTTAACACAACTTCCCATTTCTTATACAACCCATACATTTCCTAAAGCTCCATTTGAAAAGGATCCCTATAGATCACTTTTGACTTCCTTGTGACTCTTGATGGTGACGCTCTTGGCATGAACACGGTGTCCCTCACCGTGGTTGCTTCCGGGATAAAAGTGTTGTAGATATCATGGTGATCAACCATTGTGTGTAGTTGTTCCAAAGACCATTCATTTGAGTACATACAAACGCCATCATATGTAACCCCTAGAATTCTTCCAAGCTCCTCAAGTGAAAGAGTGTACTCATGTCCATTTATGGTAAATTCAATTGAGATGGACCCATCATCATTTCTAATTATACCCATAGTCTTGTAGAGCTCAAGCACAAAGACCGGGCAAATTTGCTCGTTTATATCCAATAAACAATCAAACCCAATAGTTCCAAATACTTCCCTCATGTCGGTATTTGCAAGAAATGATGGATCAACAACTCTACCTTCATGAAAGAGTCTCCTTTCAAGCAACTTAAAGGCTTTCCTATCGTCCGGACTTAATCCATTTTTCCTATGGTACATGGGAATGTAGTGAGTGGTGTCTTGGTAATCTTGTTGCTTGTTGCTTGGCATGATGTTCCTAAACAATACAACCACAATGTGGTGTTAATGGTGAATAGTGACCTAAAGGGTTTAATCACAATTTTGCTCTCATCATCTTTGTTGAGTTCACAAAATGTGTTTAATTTGTATTAACAATGTTAATTCTTTGATTTAGATTATCTTAGAAAACAATGTGGTGACAAATTATGATAAACCCATTTGAACCCAACTCTTAAAGATGAAGATATTGTAATTCTAAGAATCAAGGAATTAAATTAACAATGTAGTGAAGATTATACTTACACAAGTGATTGTTAAGCTTGATAAGAATGATCAATTTGCTCCTATGAACAGTACCAGAGTTCTTGTTCGTGAGTCTTTGAGGTGAGAATGATTGTGGAACTTCCACAGTGATCATTTTTAAGCTTATACTGTCTTCTGTTGCACGGATCCCGCGGATCCCTCTCATTTGGGATCCGGCTAGTATAAACTGAGGGATCCGGCATAACAGCAAAAGTCAGCTCAAACATTCCTTGATAACTATGGTTTGGGAGTTCTAAAAACGCCTAATGTTTTTGTGTTAAGGTTCTAAAACTTGTGGTTTGAGGTTTTGATGATTTAATGCTATTCCTATTAGACGAGGTTCCATTTTTAAGAATTAGTCATAATTCTTGGGAAGCTTTTCAAACATTATAATAAAATCCCATTTTATTATAACATAAGAAGTTTTACATGGATATTTATTGATGTACATGAAATGTCAATAAATCCTTTGTGATGAATAATGATTGATGTTATCATATAACTTAAGATATCATTATTGTGAGTTGGTGATGTAGTTTTAGCTATGTCGGAGAAAACTAATAAGATAGGGACAACAATATAAAAAGCTACAAGAACAATTTCTAGTAAATCATGCAACTAACATTTAGATAATAACAATAAATGTAAGTAATTATAGATCATACCTTTGCCAAATATTCTTTTTAGTAAAAGAAGTATTTAGATATTTTTGTGATCTTCTTGGAATCTCCAGATTTATGTTGTAAGAATATTTAAACATTCTTTTTGCGAAATGTTTCGAAAAATTCTTTATGATCTTCTTGGTGACTCCAAATCCAAGTATGGATAATGCTTAAGAAAAAATGTTAGAATATTCTATCATTGTCCAACAATAAGCAACATAATGATTTTTTCAAAATGTGATAAAAGTAATCCTTCTTCGTAGTTTTCAAACATACATGGATCGTATCAAGTTTTTAAAGTACAACATACTCTAAAAAACTTGGTAACGAAGCTCTTATACCAATTGTGGAAAACTAGAAGGGGGGGTTGAATAGTTTTACCAATTTAAAACTTCCTTTTAAATATTTAGATCGACTTATGTCAATCTATTTAGTTGTTTATGTTGGACGTTGATAGATAAATATATAAACGTGTATTGAAAGATAAAGAGTAAGAAGCACATCACCATGACACAAGTTATTTATAGTGGTTCGGCTACAAGGACACCTTCCTTGCCCTACCCCAGTCCTCGAGTCACCTACTCGAGAGTTTGTAAGCACTACACCAATCTCATTATGGTGGAGAAGCCTTCACAACGTCGCTTAACCTTTTTCCGGTACAAAGCTAAATACCGAGTTCTTTCACACCAAGGCGAACCACACCTAACACAACGTCGCCTACCCATTATACGGTGCTAGGCTAACCACCGAGTTCTTTCACACCTTAGGAGAACTAATCCTATCACAACGTCGCCTACCCTTTATTAGGTACTAGGCTAAGCACCTAGTTCCATTACTATGGAGGAACTACTACCCTTCACGACACAACACCTAATCTTAAGGAGATCTACTCCTTGTTACAACACCATCAAGGATATCACCATCCTTGTAAATAAACAAATACTTATATGTATAACGATGCACCTCATCGATTATACGACCTAAGCATTCTTCCCAAATGCTACTTGATTTGATTCATCGGCATCCTTCACTAATGTCTTTGACACAACGCTTGGCACCCTTCACTAATGCCTTCGTCTTGACACCTTTAGCATTCTTCACTAATGCTTTTACACGGATGATGAGCACCTTTCACTAATGCTTTCATCTTGACACTTTCGGCATTCTTCACTAATGCCTTCAACCCAACATCTATGGAGAAAGGTAGATCTATCAACAAGAGAACCTTCGTTGTCTTGATGATGACGAAGCATGGCAACTCATGGACTTGAGCTTGCACGTCTTCAAGAAGTGGTGATCTTTCCTTTAAGAGGAACCTAGAAGATCACACAAAAACAAAACACAAACTACATAGATCACTTGGATCTGAGGTTAGAGGGTTAGAATCCTAGAGGGAAGTATGTGTGTGAAGTGATTAATAGAAAGGAAGAAATGGCTCTCTATTTATAAAGAAAATTCTCTACTGTTTCCCCGGATCCCACGGATCCCTTCCACTTGGGATCCGGCTAGCACAAAGCCAGGGATCCGTGGAACGCTCCTCTTTACCCATGGGTATTTTTGGTTATGGGTCATGGGTCATGGGTTATGGGTTGATCCATGGTTTTCTTTTCTAGATACAATGAACTTGGTTAAGTGGTATATATAAAACCATGGGTTATGGGTCAATACCATTTGCTAGTTTTTACCCATTTAGTATATACTTGTTTTTACCCATTTTAGTATACTTAGTTTGAGTATATGCTAACCCAATATGTAAACACTAGTTGTTGTACATATGTATTTAAATCATAAAATCACTTATACTTGTTTTAGTGTTTTATGTGAAAACGTAAATGTGTTAGGAAAACTATTAACTCAAACAATTTACGTATTCTATTTGTTTCGTTAAAATGATTTTACGTTTGTTAACGACAAAACATTAGAAGATCGTAAAATATAAATAAACGTTTTAACGGCTTATTTGTATTAACAGAGAGGAAGAGAGAAGCTAGGAGTTTTCTTGAGAGAGAAAGATGTGATATTAGATTAATTGAATGAAAGCTCCAATCCTCTCCCTTTGTGGGACGAGGGTATTTATAGTCTTACATAAAAATGTCCATACTTGGGCTGTGGAGTGGGCTGACGGTGGGTAAAGACCCGACCCGACTCCACGGGTGTTAAGCTAACTAAACTAATACTGCTAAGCATACGAGCTAACTTATGCTAGACATAACTTGGGGTGACCGAGTCTTTCATATGGATTTTCATAATCCTAACAACTTCCATATTCTTCACCATTTCACTAAAAAGTACACTCGTCAATGTTTGTTGGGATTTAGCGGAGGCGGTGCCCTTATTAGTGAAACCGCTAAAATCGAAACTTGGAAGCATATCGCAAATACAAGCTAGAGCACAAACATAATCATCATCCATACCATATATGTCACTCTTACGTAAGATATGGTCTTGTAGCACTCAAGATTAGGCCCTCAAAGCCATAAAGTCATAAGAGAAAACTACTTTTTCCGAGTACAAATCCAAACCACCAAATCGAATAGGTAAAGAAGCGAGTTGCAACTGTAAGTCTCCAAAGCAATGCCTCCACAAACCACCATGTTCTTGTCGCCTCCTCTATTTTTACAGGTTGACATGTCCTTAAACAAAAAAGAGTATGGCGATACCAATATATAATCGAAGAAAAAGGAGCTCACTCTGCAGGTCATCTAACTGTGGAAGAAGACTCATCAAATCAATAGCATTCGCAGCTCTCCTCAAAATCAACCCACTAATAACATACGTGTCTCTACTAATAGCTCCCCTAAGAAGCTTCACACCCAATGACGGTCTTCGGATATCAATAGGGAATAAACCCTCACGAAAATTCATACCATTACACGAGGGCCAAAATACTGTTTTCTTGATATTAAGTTCAAGACCTAAACCTGGACCACTCACCCTTATAATGTCAAATATCCTGGCCACCTCTTCTGAATCCTCAATAACGGTCCCATCATCAAGATACAAAACATGTAGAAGAATCTTGCAATTTTCTCTAATCTTATGTACTAGCGGGCGCAATACAAAAGGAAAAAAAGAGTTCCCAATGGGTCACCTTGCGGCACCCCAGTGGCAGCCCAAATATGTAGGTCTCCTACATACGACCTCATTGTCTGCTCATATAAGAAATCCACCCACGAACAAATAGAGAGACACCTCACCCTAACCTCGTGGAGTAATGTCGATCTATCCATAAGGTTAAATACATTCGAGAAGTCCACTGTAAGCATTGCAAGAGACCCATCATTGTGATATTCACTCAACACCCTATTGACGTTATGTAAAATACCCTCAGCGCCACTGGACACTCTAAATTCAAACTGAAAATCACTATGGTACTTTTTTACCCACACATTTCATAGCAATCTTGGAAACCAAACATATCCAATTAGTGCCTACTACTGTAGGTCAAATTGCGTTATCTGGTTTAAGGAGTGGTGTGAGAGGAGCAGATGCAACAAACTCTGACAAAATAAGCGAACACCTTCCCTCTCCACATAGAGCATCTAAAATATGTTGTACGCTCAAACCATCTCTTCTACATGAAGTACCTTTATGGAATTATTTAATGCACCTGATAACATCAAATTATCCTGATTATTAAGTGTCAATTTTCCCTGATAATGCTTGTAATTTATATCATTTATATGGATTTATGCTTGTTTTCCATTATATTCCACTTTCAGGTAAATTACGAGCATTGGAGCTAAAGAGACGCGGAATTGGAGAATTATTAAAGATTTATCATAGTATGCTCACTTTGAAGAAGTTACGGCGTAACTCATCTCTCACATTACGCCGTAACTAAAGCGTGACTCAGAAAGCGAACTCATCAGAAGATTACGGCATAACTCTCCCAAAAGATTACGACGTAACTATATTAGGTCAAATGAGGGTCCGTGCCGCTGATAACTACGCCGTAACTCTTGCAAAAACTACGGTGTAACCAAGAATTATTGAAGATACGGCGTAACTACTTCTAAGGTTACGGCGTAACTAGCAGATCTAGTGCAATTTACGAAAAAATAGAGGATTACGGAGTAACTATTTTATTAGTTGCGCCGTAACCCAGATCTGGCCTATAAATACCCCACGATTTGCAGCATTTCAAAGCATCCCATTTCACACACCACAACCAAAGAACGTGGGAAGAAGCCAAAGGCAGGTCTAGAGGAGCATACGGAGCTAGCTCCAAGGGAGAAATCACTCCCCTACGATAAGCATTAACATTTTATCTTTTCTTTACTTTCGATTCATGTATTTCGTAACATTAATTATTGAATTGATTTGTATGGTTAATATGAGCGGCTAAGCACCTCTTGGTGCTGGCCTAGTTATGATTCCTTAATTATTTTGTTTACGTTTATATTACTTCCGTATAATTATTTCTAAGTGTATGCATGCATAGTTTATTGGTAGCTACCCTTGTTTCGGTATTTTTGAATGGCGGTAGAGGCTAGTTGCTTAGGAGATATGACCAACTGACCCTAAGTGAGTAGACTGAGATGGGAAGGGTAAGATATGACCAACTGACGACCCTTTCTACTTGTGCGATTTGACCAACTGATCACCTACCGTTTGGATGAACTTAAGAATTAGGGGGTGAGTGTTTAAGTTGCTAACGCCCGGGCACTCACTATTATAAGTCTAGCATGTAGCGGTACTTAATGACTCGGCTTAGGGGACCAGGAACAACTGAAATTATGAGGGTACACCTGACTTCTCCCGTGGTGGCATCTTTGCTGATAGGTTAGGGCGAATTGACCAAATGTTGTCCTCTCGACTTTGACCCCACCTGAAGTAATTGGAAGTAATTAGACGTAGACATTACTAGCTAGGATGAATTACTAGGTTAGCACCACTCTCCTTTATTGATCACAAACTTCGCCTTTAATCTGCTTTAGTAGTTAATTAATTCCTTATCATTATCATATTAAAATCTGTGACACCTAGACTTAGTAATAATCCAACACACATAGCCCTTGGGACGACCTCGGTTTTACCGAATACTACACTACACACGACCGGGTACACTGCCCGTTAGTGCATTAGGGTAGACCATAGGTATAACGAGACTTTATAAATATTAAAACCTGATCAGTAAAACCTGCATCAGCACCCAAAGACATTATCAATCTCTCCTACAAGGGGAGGCTCATAAAATGTGTTGCTCGACATGGATGAGGGTGGCTTGTAAGGATGCTTAGCCTCCAAGACTTTAATGGTATCATCACAGTATGGATCAACACCGAAGGAGGATAACACTTTTACTACTGTCGTAAAATGCCCATCAACAACCTTGCGAAGACAATGCCTGATGTTTGTGTTACCCGTCGTTCTCTTCTCCAGAAAATCAGCTCCACCCTTGCCCAAGGACCACAACCTAGAACCATCTAAAATAATTTTAACTAACATTGTAATACCATCAACTTTTCCCTATTTAGCCAGTGACAGCAAGATAGAACTTGCAAGAATTTTCTATTTCCGGACCTACGTTCTTGTCTATTTTTGGGCCTACACACCTGCAGCGTGCAACATAGAAAAAGTAACAACCTGACTCACGCATCGACAGAGCCAGGTTGGGCAACCACCTTGTAAAGAACTGTTTTCAACGCATAAGAGAAAGCGAGACGACAACCATGAAGGATACATTTGACAGTAGTGATAGGTACTTTAAAAACATGATCAAGAAGCTCATCATTTAAAAGCAACCCGTCAATTACTTTTCTCTCAACTCCTTATTAGAAGGTTTTGAAATGCCAACAATGTATCCACTCATGTTAGTTTCCAAGTTAAACATGCATGTATATTTCTTCCGCCGTAGTATATCAATTGGTAACTAGGTGTAATTTCTAGCAGCTATATATAAATGTAAAATATGTGCAATAGTAATTGCTTGACACATAACGAAAGTGTAATTAACAAACTGTATATACATGATTTACTTGAATAAAAATCCTTTATAGATGGTGGTGCTAAGTTTGACATATTCACAATCCTAAACTCGAAAACCCCCTTAATAAAGAAGATCGAGATGGGATAGTTCCAAGTTAAACATTCTTGATTTCCATTAATTTATTGAAAAAGTTGTATATATATTAGACTTACAAATCTTAAGAAGTTAACAAAAGTGTAAAATCTGTAACCTTGCATGGTCTCATGATAGTTCGAATCCTCCAAAGTTAGACGAACGTCTGACCAAGATACTAAGCAAAACTCACCCAATGCATAGTTTGTTGACCTCCCGGCAAAACTTGGGCCACCCAAGTAACCATTTTGAGCTGTGAAACAACACTACGCTTCCAGGAAACTAGTTTTGGGTGACCATGGAAAGGGTTCAGAAATGATAACAGATATATCGTGATTAAGTCGCGTACAAATGTACAACTGAGTCAGAAACTCAACCTCCCCGTATAACTTTGAAATGGGACTACCTCATCTGTTTCGTGAAACAACATTTCATGATTATGGAATTTTAGAGTGTTTCGGGTGACCCAAAAGATTTAAACCCGCCTTAACTGGAACTGATCACCACATCAAATGCTTAAAAGAACCTCAAGCATTTTTCTCATGTAAAAGAAGAAAATCTGCACGTAAAACTAATTTCCTGTTAAAAATTTGCGTCTTTTTATTAGTTTTTATTAAGACATTTAACTAATTATTTAGATGATCAAGACATTGATTTACACTTATTTAACATAATTGTTTAGATGGTGAAGACTTTTCAAACCCATCGATAATGAATGGAATGCTTATTTTATACTTGGATCTCAAATTGATTTAGATTGTTTTCTTCGAATTGGATTGAGTGGTTTTATAACTTTTGTTACACTCTATCATATCACATGCGTTGTAACTCTACTTGTAGTTCAGTGTTGTTCGAATAAAAGTGGTATGCAAAACACTGGGTGATAGAACTATTGAATAGACGATAAGTAATGAAAATGAGTAAGCGTATGGCGTTTATCCCCCTTGGGACCATTTAAGGAAGATGAGTTTTTGATTCAGATGTGCGTAACCTTTTAACCTTACTTGACCTTTTTCTCGGCCACCTTTAGATTTGTACATAGTGGGGTTTGAACTTTAAATCTTTTGTGACGAGGTCAGATAACTTACTACTATGCTATTTTATTTTATTATAATTGATAAAGTAGTAAAGAACATGGACAAAGTACAAGTATTATGTACATACATATCTCATAATTTGAAGCTTGTTAAATGTGACCATAATTTTAATATTGAAGAGCAGTTAATTTAGATTCTCCGAGGACGTCATGTGGCTTGAGAAGAACTATATTGAATTGGAATCTCACGCTATTGGATCTCAGGAATTATCGCTGGCATGTGTTTATTTGCTTTTTATTAATTTGAAAGGTTAGAAAATAAAATTACATGAGAAAAATTATACGTTCAATTCAAAGGTTGACACTTAGTACCTTTGCTTCTTTTATATAAAGAAACATGATAAAGTAGCCCTTATGACTACGTTTAATAATTTATGACATACATAAATTGATTGTGTGACTTCTAAAGAATCGTACCAACATTCAATTCATTGCGTGTTTTTAACTATTAAATATAACCCTTAAGACTACAAATAGCAAAATCCTTAAATAAATACCAAGAATCTTGTAGATCATGATTTACAATTTGTTGTGACAGTTAGTTGTTGTATGCGTCATAAAGATATTTCGTACTTAAGTTTTTGAAGTAATATTGCTTTTTGAAGAGTACAATTAGTAACCGAAATGGCAATCTGCCAATACTTATATGCGAAGGGTTTGACTTTTCATTATACGAGATTTAGTGTTGGTTTTGCATAAACAAGCTCGAGAATTTTTCTCTGTACATTAGGTGTCGGGTCACCTTCTTCTTGTGGTTGGCCAAAATGTTAGCACTGCACATTCCTTGTTGCAATTGTAATATATGAAGCCCCAACACGAGATCGTCAGCTAAGAGGACGATTGTTGTGTCAAGTCCTAATATTGTGTGTGTGTGCCTGTGTTTTTGGCTTTCACAAAAATAAATTGTAATGAGCATTATTAGAGCACATATCGTTTGGACTGGATGTCTAGCTACTGGATCACAAAATATGTAAGAGTCATGTTCTGACAATTGCAAACGCCTTTAGCCAATACAATTTCCACACCCTTGTGGATTATGCAAACCTCTTGACTCTAGTTGAGATCGAAGATGTGGACGTATAGTCCGGACTGGGCCAGGAATGGGTCAGGCCCTGCAGACAGCGGCCCACTCTACGCCTAAACCCTAATCCATGCCCTATAAATATATGGCTGGATCTCCTTCTTGAATACATAACATTACAGGTTACACTGACCCTAACTCAGGTAGGTTACATCGCATCGATACTAACTTGACCGTCGGAGGTGGACCCCGGGGCTACGGCCTCGGGTCCACCCCTAACGGGTTCTCTTTGTTGACAGGTCTACTTAGGGCTCGAGAAGACGACGAACGGCCCAGGGAGAGTCGTCGAATCCAGCCCGCGCCAGATTATGTATCAACAAGTTGGCGCCATCCGTGGGACCCGAACAAAATATTTTGTCTCGTATGCCCACCATATATTATCACCAGCTGACTTACGGTATGAATTCACTCATTAAGGTTAGCAGACAGCTTATCGAATCATCTATGAATACACTCATTCAGGTCAGTAGACTTCGGCTTATCAAATCGTGTTTCACCCATGTGATTTGGCTAAATGTTAAAACATGATAAATCGTATATAGTATTGTCCAAGCTTAAACCAGGACATATTGTTTATTAATTAATTAAGGCCATCCAAGTTGTTACACGGTACTCAATTTGGAAAATAACAAGTATAAGAATCATAATATTTCTTTACATGAGATACAAGAATGTGTATAATAGTCTATTCTTTTACTAAGACAGATAAACGAAAAAGTCCGCACGATCGGACCTATTTTATCTTTTAGCCGCGAATTAATTCGCGCAGATACTGTTTTCACGGTTGGTATGCATGTTCGCGCTTGTTTGTACGATCTAACAACGCAGTCACGATACATCTACCCGCGTTAGGTCGTGCGTTCGGACATCTTCGCAGATTAGCTACGAGCAAACACCACGATGCTAGTCAATCGCCATGAGCGCACTGGACAAAGGCCGTGGTCATGTTATGTTCATCTGCGATCATCCACAAACGTTCGAGTCTATGCGGTCACGATATATCCTTCTGCATCTATTAGTCGCGGTCACGGTACGTCCATCCGGGTTTTTTTTTTACTAAAAAAAAGAGAAAAAAAAAACAATTAATTATTTATGTAGTTTGTAAAACCTCGCGATAGGGGTAATTCACACTGCCACTTCTCTTATGTGTTAAGTTCACATGCTATGTGCTATATATTGCTTCACTTCATTAGGTTTTATATGTTTCGATTCGTGGCATATACTTTTAATATTTACATTAAGTGTTTTTTGTTGAATAAAGAAGTTTAATGCTCCTACACGAGTAGCACCATCACACTTGGGGGGCTACGAGGGTATATAATACCACTGTTTCCGTACGCGTCACGCAGGCATATTTGGAATCAGATCGTATATAAGAGGTATTGCAAGTCCGGTACAAAGACGGATTTAAATATTCGCACCATCCTGTCGCAGGGGAGACGTCCTCTGTCGGTTGTAAAGACGGATGTAATGCGCGCACTTCTGCTACAGAAGCACGTCTTCCGTTTCACTTCTTTGTCGCGCACAGCGCGCACTTCTGCTACAGAAGCACGTCTTCTGTCGCGCACAGCGCGCACTTCTGCTACAGAAGCACGTCTTCTATCGCACTTCTTTGTCGCGCACAGCGCGCACTTCTGCTACAGAAGCACGTCTTCTATCGCACCATGCTGCGCCGCTACTGGTACACAAGGTACGCCCTTACCCAGGATGCAGCATACGGGATCCACTTTCACCATTGTGAGACTCTCACAATCGCAATGTCACTGTTACCCCAACTATAGAACTACGTGTTCTTCTTACGAGGTCTTTACTGTCACACTGTGGCGGGAAACCTAGCATATGCGCATTCCTCCCCGTCATGTAAGAACGGGGCTAAACAGGACAGCGCCATGGGTCAAGTGCGCACTGTCGCATTTGGGCTGCGCAGTATGGTCTGTCCCATGTGCACACTTGAGTTGCGCACACATGGGTCATGCCGTCATGATTGATTGGGCCTACGCGGCCATGAACAGAACTTAAGTCTAGCATAACATAGCCATGTACTATCTCATACTAGACTTGGGGGGCTTGTGGACGTATAGTCCGGACTGGGCCAGGAATGGGTCAGGCCCGGCAGACAGCGGCCCACTCTACGCCTAAACCCTAATCCATGCCCTATAAATATATGGCTGGATCTCCTTCTTGAATACATAACATGACAGGTTACACTAACCCTAACTCTGGTAGGTTACATCGTATCGATACTAACTTGACCGTCGGAGGTGGACCCCGGGGCTACGGCCTCGGGTCCACCCCTAATGGGTTCTCTTTGTTGACAGGTCTACTTAAGGCTCGAGAAGACGACGAACGGCCCAGGGAGAGTCGTCGAATTCAGCCCGCGCCAGATTATGTATCAACAGAAGAGTTCAAACGACTTGCATTAATATAGTTCCGGTATATAACCTGTCTAAGAATCAGTTACAAGGACCACATACCATCAGTATATGCTACAATTTTTTTAAGAATTGCATTAAACATTTCGGAAACGTGAATGTCCTTAAGCTTCTTCAATGGCCAATATTAAAAACTTTTATGATTCCAAAACTTAACACTCAGAAGATTTTAACGAATGTACAAACACTATATTTTTAATGGTCAAGTGTTACTATTTAATAATTGGGGGTGGGTTATTAGGACGGTACCTAGTTTTTTATTGGGACCCCCCTAGTTTTTTTGTTTTTTTTAATTTTTTTCTATTATTTTTTTTATTTTTATAATTTTTTTTATATCAAAAAGCTATAAACTTGAAAATGCGGAACTGTAAATATAAAGTTTAATAAGCCAAACGCTTAAAACTGTCAGAAATACGGAACAGAAACTGACAAAAAACTGCGTTGTACTGAAAAAATGAGAAGACAAAGGGAATATTCCCTATGGATGTGACTCTATAGGGAGGGTTACAATAGTGTATCCCCTAATAATTATATATGACTATATGAGATTGCGCAGATATAAACACCAGTGGTAAAATACATAATGAACAGTGAAAAGCATGCTTCAATCATAGGGCAATCCACTTGTAATTAAAATAGTATTAGTTACCAGTGCAAGGCGATACCAGTTCATAAAATTACAATACTATATAGATGGATCTAATCAATTTAATTAAGATTATCAAAATCTCAAATGTAAAAGGAATCAATAAGAAAAAAACATATATATAAATTTGCATCTTATTGTGTGAGAACCCTATATATTTGTAGAAACCTCAACAAAAGTGATCAAGTATTAAACTATAAAACATTGCTATAATATTTTCTTTTTCCTCCACCCACACAACCAATACATACAACCAATCTATATTTTTTTACCATTTATCAACAACCCAACCTAACATATAATATTATTTCTATATATTTAATTTAATTACTTAAATTTGTATATAAACTATATATTTAATAAAATATTTGAATTTGAATAAATCTCGCTCGTACGGATTTTAATTGAAATAAAATACGTTTTTCATTAGAAAATTAAAATTACAAAACATGAAGAAATTAAAAGTTACAAATTTTAGAGATACAAATGACATAATTAATTATCATCGCCAAATTTTTGCCATATATGCTCAATCAAGTCATTCTTTAGAGATGAATGAGCTTCTCTGTTGCGCAGTTGTTCTCTATTTCTCATATAACTTCTCAAATCCGCAATTCGTTCAGTAGAGTACTCGACAACATCATTACCATTTGTACGCGCGTCGTTCAAAAATTCGGATGGATCAAAATTTTGGTAAGTTTCTCGTTCATCTTCAACTATCATGTTGTGCATAATAATGCAAGCATTCATAATTTGTCCCATTTGTTCGTAGTCCCAAATAAGACATGGACGTCGAAGGAATGCGAAACGAGCTTGTAGAACTCCAAATGCCCGTTCCACATCATTTCGAACGGCCTCTTGAAGTTGAGCGAACAACCTATGCTTTCTAATTTGTGGAGAAGTTATAGATTTGACAAATGCAGCCCATGAAGGATATATGTCATCAGTAAGATAATATGCCATATTTTTTTGCTTACCATTCACAACATAACTCACTTTTGGTGCTCGACCTTCTAACACATCACTAAAAACAGGAGATCGATGGAGAACATTAATATCATTGCATGAACCTGGTGTTCCAAAGAAAGCATGCCATATCCATAAGTCATATGATGCAACAGCTTCCAGGATGATGGTTGGCTTTCCACTTCTTCCTGCGTATTGTCCAGCCCATCATGTAGGACAATTTTTCCACTCCCAATGCATACAGTCAATGCTACCTATCATACCTTGGAACCCACGTTGTTCCCCGACATAGAGTAGCCTCGCTAAATCATCTTCATTTGGCCTTCATAGGTACTCATCACTGAAGCAAGAAATGACACCTTGTACAAACAACATGAGAGACTTTCTTGTCTCAGCTTCACTCATCCTCAAGTATTCATCTACGGCATCAAATGATATCCCATAAGCCAACACCCGCATAGCTCCTGTACATTTCTGCAATGATGAAAGACTTGGTCTACCCGTGGCATCAGGTCCTTGTTGGAAATATCGATCATTAGCAGTAACAGCATCAACAATACGTAAAAATAAGTGTTTACGCATGCGAAAGCGGCGTCGAAATATAACTTCATCAAAGGTTGGGTTGTCCACAAAATAGTCTGCCATTAAACGTGCCTCACCTAGCTCACGTTTCCTATCACGATACACTCGTCTTGCTCTGGAAGGTTGGTCTTGTATGAACAAATTAGGATAGTTGATAATAACATCTTCAAGGATGCGATCAATGCGTTGATTATATTAAAAAACACGTGATTCCCATTCATGATACTCGATTGAGTTGGATGAGATCGAACTTGAATCAAAATCGGATGATAAGTCTTCAGAATCAGATGACATATTTGTTTTGAGAAATTGAATTAGAAAATATAAGTTGAATGTGTAAAACTTGCTATTCGACTTTGATAAATTATCTTTCTTTTTATAGAAGGAAAAAATATCTTGTAATCACAGTGATCAAATTAGACGTTGCCATATGTCATGATAAAATTTTATTTGTAATCTCTATGATCGAATTAGACGTTGCCACGTGGCAAGATAAGATTTAATTGTAATCGCATAAAAGATTTTCTGTAATCTCTATTATCGAATTAGACGTTGCCACATGTCATGATAAGATTTTATTTTCATTATTGATAACAAAATATAAAATTCATACTGATACAAACATAATTCAAAATATCACTTTCCATACAACATTTCATACAGATTACACTTCATGTCTTCTTCTTCTGGTGACAAATGATCTCTTGCCAGCAAAGCATTCAGATGTGAAAGATACATCTTTTTAGTCTTTCTTTCTTCTTTTTTGAGTTCTCTTTCTTCCCGTTTAAGCTCCCTTTCTTCCCTTTTTATCTCTCTTTCTTCTCTTTTCTTATCTACCTCGAGCCTCTTATTCATTACTTCGATTTCAGTTTCCCTAGTGATCCTCATTGCACGCAATTCTTCAACAAATTCGTTATTAGGGAATGTAGAAGATTGTGATGCCTTACCTTTTCCTTTCTTTTTAGCAGCGTCTCTACCAATAGGTCGTTGAATAGTTGAACCACCAGTATTTGGTGTTTTTTGGTTGGAG
The DNA here is from genome assembly GCA_019973895.1 of Chrysanthemum seticuspe. NCBI lineage: Eukaryota > Viridiplantae > Streptophyta > Magnoliopsida > Asterales > Asteraceae > Chrysanthemum > Chrysanthemum seticuspe. The sequence continues at coordinate 238,956,064 of BPTQ01000006.1, read as the reverse complement.
TGAACAACATACTCTCCTTCTTCACTAGTTCTCGATCTTTTCGTACTGCCGCCACTTTCTTCATTAGGTTCTTCATCTATAGGATGTGAACGTGTATTGTCACGATCTATGTTTAACATCCACTTGGGATGTTTACACATAACTTCGTTAAATACAGTCAAGTCTAAAAACTTACTACCATCCGCCTCATAAATTGTATGCGCATCAAGTTCGACATCTTTCAAATTCATTCCACTCGTTTTTCTGCTATACGCTGCCTTATAAGCAGCGACCCACTTGCTTCCATTTTCACTAAGTCGTTTAAAACGACCTTTCATTTGATTTTCATTCCGAGGGCCGATATCTTTTGGGTTTTCAACTCTCGTCTGCTCATACATTTGACAAATTCCTGCCCACATTGAACTTTTTCTTTGATTGTTTCCATGGGTTGGATCACTACTAACATGACACCATGCTGCCATTAGAGCTATATCTTCTTTGGTTTCCCATTTTGCAATTTTTTCAGTACTTCTGCTTGGTTTTTGAGAATCTTGAAATAAATTTCTAGAAATACTTTGTGAAGTTTCATGATTGGGTATACTAGGAATTTGATTTAGATTTGGAGACTGAGAGTTTAGAAGACTTTGATATTTTCCATAATACTTGGTGTTTGGGAAATAATTTGGATAATTAGGATCCATAGGAAATGAACTAGAGATAAAAAAAAGTTAAGAAACCAGAAATGAGAATTGAGAAGGTACATGAAAATATGTTGATATCAGACTATATTTATAGAGAATTGAAAACTAAAATTATTGATGTAATTATTATTTATAAAAAACTAAAATTAATGTAAATTATCTATTAGTTTATCAAAAATATGGACAACCAATAAGAAAATAGAAGAAAATATATTTGCCCATTTATATTGTGACATGTGGCATTTTAGATAAAGACTAAAGAAACTATAAATTTTGATATATTTTATATAATTTTTATTAATAATACATGCCAAAATACAATATATACAACCAAAATACAATATAAAATGTTGGATAAAAGAAATTTGGAACTACCAATAGACAAGTGCCACATGTTAAGGTTGGATGCTAGATTGGTAAATTACCTAACGACTGAATCGGCAATCAAGTTTTCTTCATTTTGTTCAATTCTAATATAATATAATATTTTTTTTGTTTTCTAGCTATCCAACCAGTTGGAGGCTTTTACCAATAAAGATAGTCTTACATAAATATAACATTTGTAATAAATATAACATTTGTAAAAAAAAGGTTGTGAGGAGAATTATTGTTTATGCGAGCTACTGTTCTTAATCCCCTCACATAGTTACTGTTTATAATGAAAGTCAATAAACTAATCTTGTCCGCAATTTTCCTCTTAGAGCTGCTTGAGCTACTTCCCGCTAATCTACCACTCATACTTTTTGCTAATTGCATGCTTAACATTTGTAAACCATTATCAAAACTCATACTCTCTTTGAGGTCATCTAATACAAAGTCCATAATCCTCAATTTATTCATCTAAAAAAATTGGCCTCACTGTTTCGACTTGCAAGTATGTGTTTAGAAAGAAAAATATTCCGTCCATATTTTTGGGGTGTATAAGTGATAAGGTTTTAAAATGTACCTTTTTAAGGGGTCGTTTAAGCCCTTATTTGATCACTTTTGTATCCGTTATTACTTAATATCGTTCCTTTTCACTTTTTAGGTCTCTTGAAGGCAAATTGCTGGAATGGCACTTATTTGGACGAAAAGGAGCGGATATACGAAGAAAATGGCCAAAGTCAAGAATCGAGACACTCAAGCTGCTGAAATACAAGGGGATGGCGTCACTGCTTAACTGCGACGCCGTCGGAGCACTTCTGCGACGGGACAGTAGCCAAATTGCTTATTTTCAAGTGACGGTGTCAGGCTTTAAAAGAGTAGGCCGTCACAACTCAGACGGCCTAGATTTGATCCAGACCGCGTCAGATACTGAAGGGGACGGCGTCACAAGCACAAGGTGACGCCGTCGCAAGACTAACGTGGCCAAGACGAAACCCTAATGACGGCGACCCGACGGCGTCACAAATCATAAGGTGACGCCGTCGCAATTGTAATCTTATATATAGAATCCGAATTTTTCAGTTTTAGTGTGTAGTCTTTTGGAGTAAAAAACCTAAACCGAACCAAGGCTGTCTTGTACAGTATTTTAGGGTTGCAAACCCTATCTTACATCAAGATAAGTGTTTTACTTCATTAATTCAATTATGTCTTCAATTACTTGTGTGTATGCTTGCATGTTCTCCATGTCCGGCTAATTTACTTGTGTGTTTGCTTAGGGAATATGAAACTTAATTATTGAATATTGATTGGTTGTCTCTTATCTTAATTGTTAATGATCTAGTAATGCGATAGGTCATTCGTTGTGTAATTAATGCTTGATTGATCTTTGTGAACCTTGGACTATAACATTTAGAGCAGTTGTAGGCTAAACCATCCAAAGAGTGCCTTAGAGTTAGAGTTTATAATTCCTAGAGGTTTTTGTAGACGAGACCCTTTGGTAAGTTCAAAGAGTTAGGGACAAACGCATACCCTACGACTTTAGACACACAACGCGATTAAGAATAAGGACGTGACAATTCAACCATCAATAGGAGATAATTAAGGAGTAATAAAACCTAAGTAAACACATCTTTAAACCATCATACGAGCACACAATAATTAGACATAGACTACATACACCTTAGATTAGATAATTAGATAAGTAGAGTAATCGGTAGAAATACCAACCCCCAAATCCAAACCCCGAGATTCGTACCTTTCCTTTCTTAAAAAATATAAAAAGATAAAAAAATAATCTTCTTCAACCCCAACCTTAGCGTAGTAACTTCTCACTAGCATTCCTATTCCCCTAGAGAACGATATCAATACCCGTGGCTTACCCTAATACTACACTACAATGATTAGGTTCACTGCCTAGGGTGTTATAAAACTTGCTCGAAGAAAAGGAAGTTCCTTTGACCCCGAACGACGCGTGTAGCGTTATCAAGTTTTTGACGCCGCTGCCGGGGAATAGAATAGCTAGTTAGTAGTTCACCTCGTTTAGGTTTCTTTGCTTGATTCCTATCAAGTAAAATTTTCCCATTTTTAGCTTTCTCATAGTCTATCCCCCTTCTTCGTGACATTTGTTCGTAACACCATCACTTTTCATCATGGAAGGTGATAACCACCCACCATTCATCAACCCACCACCAAATGACCCGCCAAGAGCCCGTACTCTTGGTGAATACTCGAGACCAAGCCACCTAGGCTATAGGAAAACCATTGAGCTTCCCGACCAAGCCCAAACTACGGCCCTGCGATCCGACACCATCCGGTTGGTGCAAAACGGATGTGCATTCCATGGACTTCGTTCCGAAGATCCTAATCAGCATCTTAAGGATTTCCTTAAAATTGTCGATTCCATCGACCTTGATGCTACTACTCGGGAGACCACGCATCTGCGTCTCTTCCAATTCTCTCTACGGGACCAAGCTAGTAATTGGCTTGAGCGACTTCCCGCCGGCTCCATCTCAAGTTGGGATGATCTCACCTCTCGCTTCCTTGCTCAATTTTTCCCACCGGGGAGAACCACTAAACTTAGGCGAGATATCTTAATGTTTCAACAACTTCAAGGTGAGTCTCTCTACAAAGCATGGACTCGATTCAAGGATCTACTCCGTAAACTCCCCCATCATGGCATTGATCTTTGGTTTCAAATCCAAATCTTCTACGACCATATCGATTTCATCACTCGACGATCCATTGATCAAGCCGCCGGTGGAAGGCTCAGCGACTTTAATGCAGAGAAATCTTGGGATATTATAGAAGAGCTTGCTGATCAAAGCTACGAAGATTGGAATGAATCTCCTGAAACCCCTGTTAACGTGGTTAATGCCATATCAACTCCTCTTGAATCTTCCGACATCACCGAGGAGCAGATGAGTGCTATTGAGAGAAGGATTGATTATCTTTTGGAAAGGCATAAAAGAGCTCCCGTACAAATCCCTCGAGAAGCAGTCAATTCCGCCAATTCCACCAACCACCCAACACCTTTTTCGGAATCCCCAAGTCGTGAGCAAAACCCCAATTCCGAAAGGCGCTTCCGCTCTACTTCTCTAATACCACTATCACCAAGCTTTAAGGAACAAATGAGGGAGTACATGGCAGCTCATTTCGGAGAGATTAGCCAAATTTGAAGAGGAGGTTTATAGGCAGAGAGAGGAAATGTGTTAGGAATTAGAAAATTCCAGTGCTGAAAGAGTCGGTCACCCCAACTATTATCTAGCATAAGTTAGCTCGTAGATTGGTCATTTGTTACGGTCTATGTAGTTAGGTAGTAGTGTAAAATAGTTTAGTGCAACACCGTGGAAGAAGGTCGGGTCTTTACCCACTGTATCCCTGATCCACAGGCCGTCAGGAGGTCGTTTAGTTTGTAACCTATAAATACCCTCTACCTTGCAAGGTAGAGGGTTGGATGTTCTTTGGTAATCTAATATTCAACTAGTTTCTCTCACTAAGAATGTCCCACTCTTTCTCTCTCTAAAGACCATCTATGTGCTCATTGTGTTAATGTTATGATGTGTATGTGAAAAGTTAATATCTTACAATTGGTATCAAGAGCCAAGGTTAGATCATATCTTGCACATCTTTGGATTTATAGTGGTTTTTAGGTGGTTTTTGAGTTTGAAAAAGTTTAGTGGTTTTTGCATCATTTGGTTGATTTCTTGTGTTAAAGTTTGAATTTTGTTGTGGTGGATTTTTGGTGATATTTAGGTTTCTACACGTTCTATACTAGATTGGAACCGAGAACTATGGTTAACATTCTATAATTGAAAAGTGTATGTGTAGTATTGTAATTGTGTTACTCGTGTATCTACCAGAAATCTCTCTCTTTCTCACCCTGTAAGAATCACTCTCTTTGATCAACTTATAATCTAATGGTTTCTTGTAGGTTGGGAGATGGAACGTTCCATCTCCCATAAATATCCAATGTTTGATTTGCTGGAGGACTGCCGGACACCTAGTCCCTATGT
>BPTQ01000006.1:238908577-238925939 GCA_019973895.1 Chrysanthemum seticuspe | reverse complement strand
AGAAAAAGGTTCAAAAAAATAATTTTTCAATTTTATTAAGTTTAGATAAATATAAAAAGACAAAAAAGTATTTTTCTAGATTTTTCTTAGTTAAATTTGTATTTTCTAGCATTTTAATTAGTTTTAAATAGTTTTAAATTAATAATAAATATATAAAAAGTCTAAAAAATATATTTTCAGTTTTAAAATTAGTTTTATCATATTTTAGATTTTTCTAAGTCTTAATTTTATTTTTCTAGTCTTATTTCATATTTTCTTTTATTTTAGAGTATTATTTAATAGTTAAAAATAGTTTTTAATTAATAGTAATTAATTAATTAGTTATAAAAATAATTTTCTTTTTCCAAATATTATCTTTTATCATTAGGATTGTAAAAATGTATTTTTCATATTTTTAGGATTTATCTTGTGTAATTTTCACGTTTTATTTTGTACGTTACGTAGTTTTTAAATTAAACGTACGTTTTAGGTTTTAAACGTTCATCACTTTAAATATAGTGATAGCGTTTATTTAATAGGTTTTATCTTTTTAATTTTCTTTAATTTGCATTTAAGCCGTCTTTATTTGTTGGCTTTTTCCATAGTTAATATCATATTCAGAATCCTTTTCCCGTTCAAACTCCTCGATCACTAAACGTCTGATAATTCATTGCACAACTCGCTGGGACATAACGACTCGGGGAAACATTATACTCCTCAGATCTTCATTGATTTCGTGCTGAAGCTGTTTTAAGTCTGTTACGACTTGACGGTTTTGCGCGCATCACATCCCATGAAGCGCTTGTCTTTGTATGAGTCGCGAGCCTGACTACACCTTTATTTACCATGTAATAGGGTGTTTGTTAGGTCACCATATTGTAACACAAGAATCAATATGTAAGAAATATAGATAAGTTGATCGGATGAACACACTAACACATACACGAAATAAATGAGAGAAAGTTATGCGTAGGATATATGATAATGTGAACAACTAACCTTCAAATGAAGGTTTACAAGTCTATTTATAGGAGAAGGGACTAGGGCAACACTACAAGTCCCTTTCCTTCCTTATTGATTTAGGCCAAGGCTTATGGGCTTTCTACATAAGCCTTGCCATTGATACTAACATAAAAGCCTAATTAAGCAACCTATTACATATTGATTACAAACACTTGAAATAAAGTTTAGGAGTGATTCCAACAATCTCCCCCTAAGTGTTGGTAATTAATGACTTAAGTAATCTTGAAACATTGTTGATGCTGATGTAATAGTTGCTTTGACGTCTTCTGACATTCTTCTTTCTTGTGAGAAGAAGTGCCTTAATTCCAACAATCTCCCCAATGTGAGGATCTTGTTTTTCTTTGAAGTTTTCAGCTTTGACGTCTTCATTTATCTTTGTTCTTTGTTCTAGTGTGGATATGGTGATGTTATGTTGTGGTAATCTGCATCAGGTCCGGTTCGTTGCTCAGGTGTCTCCACGTCCTTCTCCAACATGCTCACACGCTCTTTGACGTTGGATTTTAGGATTGATGTAGTTCTCTTTAGTCTTTGAACTTTGTAGATTCTTTGGCTTTGACAAAGAATCATTCTGACTTTTTTGTTGCCTTTCGAGAGAACTTCAATTTATGTTGTTGTTGTATGAGCATGTGGAGAATCTGCACGATCATCTCCCAGGAGCATCCATAAGAAGAAAACATAAGAATGGGTTAGTGATAAACACCAATCGATCATTGTGGCCGTTTCTTAGAGAATTGACCACTACGATTGTTCTTCTGATGAATGTCTTGATTCCATTCACCTTGGTCTGGCGACTCAACCGTCCGAATCCCATAAGGGACAGTTGGCATTACATTGAACAAGTTCAAGTAATGACCCACATTTTCAGGACTCGATTCTTGAAAGGAATCTCCTTAGCGGGATTTCCAGCACTTACAAGTTCGAACTTCGAGCGTGTTAACAGCATATTGTGAAAACACATCTCTAATTCTAGCAAAGGCTGTTCCTGAACTGGAGTCCCTCAAGTAGGATAACACGATGTACCGAAGTACATCTACAGTTCAGGTGAGGTACACCGAAGCATCACCCTACGACTGTAGACCGTTTGAGACAACACTAAGAGTAACCCACAAAGGGCTACCGAAGTGACCTGTTGTCAGGGCTGTTTGATGTTGACCCTGGCAGGAGTTTCCATTCAATCACTGAGGATCACAGTTGTGAACCTCTCATAAATGTTCTCGACAGATTGCTAAGATCTGTGTAGGACTCTAGAATAGCATCACTTGCGTTCTTAATGTTGAACGACAAGTGATGAAATGTCAAGTGTTCCTAAGAGATCTTTTGATTAATCTCGTGGCTCTAAACTCAATAGTGCGCTTTGGTTTTCCTAAGCGGAGACTAGGGAGAGGGTCTCCTTCTTCAATACCAGCAATCTCTAAGAGAAATCCGATAGTTTATGTAAGGTTCCTTGTGAGAATGAAACAAGCTTCTGTTGAGAGAAACTTGAGTGGCTAAGAAGGTTTAGTGCATGCGTCACTGGGTCCATGACGAATTTAATCTTCAATACCGGTGTCATCAAGTGACAACCAGTAGCATATGAATTGAACCCGGTGTCTGCCCTAAGTTGAATAATCTGGAGGGCTATTTCTTTTCACCCTTTTCTTTACTTTTACTTTTTAATTCTTCAACTCCTTCTTTCTCCGATTCTCATTTTCTTCTTTTTATAATCATACCTAAGGACTTCTAAATTCTAACTATTGGTGGTGTCCTTGGGTAGATCCCTCCGGTTCTGGCGGATCATAAGACGGTTATTCCTAACCATAGTCACCTTATAACACCATGAGTATCCTAAGTTGCCATACAACCATTTTCTCGAAAATCTCTCAAAGTGTTTATGAGTGAAAACATTTTGTAACACTTCGAGAGTTTTGTATTTTCATAAATACTCCCCCTCAACACGTGCTTAAGTGTTTTGACAGAAATCTGTACGGTGAGGGAAGAGCTCGTACTTTTGAATTGAACGATTAAAGATAGACAATTCCCTGCGAGACACGGTTACGTTGCATAGTTAAAGAGTTACATTGTCAGCTTTTTGGTGACAACTACCTCTAATAACTACCTTGAAGGTGTGGACAAACCTCGAAAGGTTGTCAAACCTGTCAAAGTTCATGTCTATCAAAAGTTTCTCGAATAGGTACAATCTCCTCAGATAAGTCTTGGAAGATTACTCTTTTTGATTTATGACAGTTCAAATCTCGTCAATTCATGGGTTAAGTCTTAGCACGGAGATTCAATCACATTTTCCAACATATTTGTATCACACAATTTTTCTCCCCCTCAAAAATGGCATATAAATGTTATTTTTGACGAAATTTTGATATCAAATATGTCCATTTCGAGTTTTGTGGAAAGATTTTCACGAAGAACAATTTGTGAACAAAGATTTTAGCAAGTACTCCTCCTCAACAAGTAATATTAACTTTTGAGGTTTTGAAAACATAAGGGGAAGTACTTGTTCTTTTGAGCAAAACTTTGAAAAATGAAAGTTTTGATAAGTTTTACTCAAAAGTAAGAAGCTTTCGCTCCTTTATAGGATTGTGGCACTGAAGCGTACCACATGGTCCTTTCATTAAAAGTACGGGTTGTACATTGTTATGTGTGCACAAGCCATTGTCAATTATATAGATCAAAACATCCAAATATTAATCAAAGAAATAAATTAAGGAGTACCAGGAGGTCCGTCAATAACACCGGGAGTTCTCTCTTGACGTTGATACCCCGTAAGAGTAAAGCTTTCCCTTCCACCCACAAAGCTCTCTAGCCTCCGCATTTGATCCCTGTGAAACAACCTTTCATCAATCCGTTTGATGATCTTCTTCACATCCCTCTTTTCTCTGGAATTCCACCGCTTCTTCGACCCTATGCCTTCATGAATCTCCTTCAACCGATAAGCTAACCCATCACGAACCTTCTTTAAAGTATGATCACATAATTTGTGAAGCTCATTGCACGCCATGAAACAGTTATGGTGAAGTTCACCGTGGTAAACTACTCCAAACTTCGGTTTCTTGAGAATGGTGTACTGAGAGAGTTGGTTGATATCGGGAAAGTTCAACAACGGTTTAGTGAGATTGATCCTTTTCTGGTATGATTCTACGGCAAGTTGAAGGTCTTCAACACATTCTTGGATGACGATGCTTCTTATGAATATCAACAAAGACTTGATGTACTGCAGCTGGATGTTGGTGGAGAAATGTCGCATTCGACCTTGTACCTTAGCCAGATACATGTCTTCAATTTCATTGAGTGACAATCTCGGAAAATTAGCTTCAGAGAAATCATATTCACGTTCGTCTTGGCGTTTGACTTTGATTTGTTCCAGGAATGAGTAATCCCACTTTGTAGCCAAAATGACATTGATAATAGCAACGATCCGGTTGTCATTGTACACCTCTTTGTTTGATTTAAGTACCTGGCAGCTTCTGTAGTACAGTCTTTTTCGTGCAGGGCAATGATGAATTCCATACTGTGCATCGAGGTCATAGTTTACCACATTGTCAAAAAACATTCTTGTGGCTTCTTCCTCGATGGCAACATTATCGGAGAAGACTGTTGTCGAGATGTTGAAGGTGAGTGAGGTAGCGTATTTCTTGCTTACATCGCTACCGTGTTGAAGAAATTCCAGGTCGTTGTTTAAGAAGTATTGGTAGGGAATCCTTTGTTGATCAGGTCGGCCGATGGTTGGTAGTGGCTTGGTCCAGTCAGTGTAGTAAGGAATCTTGTCAGGTCTTGTGAAGTCGATGTTGGATTCAAGGTTGAGCCAATCAATATTGTTGGACATGGCTCGTGCAATGTTGTTGAGATGATATTCGACTTCAATTGCACTATCGGAGCTATCCTTAAGCAGTTGAAATGCGTCGTTCTTTATTCAGAGCAATTCTCCCTTCGTCATCTTCTTCACTTTGAACTTTTGTTGAATAATCTTGATATGCTCCATGGTTTGACCATCTACCGGTTCTTGGCCTTCAGGTAATTGAGGGGTGGCATCAACAAGCTTAGAAAACCAGTCGTATTATGCAGTGTCATCTTCATCCAACCAAGATACAACTTTGGTAGACTTTTTCTTCTGTGGCTTGGAGGATGATGCTGGTTGCTTGGTTGATGTTGGAGAAGGGGGCTGTTGTTGAGGCTCAGGAATTTCTTCGTCATCACCACCGGTGTATTGGAAATAGTCACCAGTTTTTTCCATTGGTGGTGAAGACTCAGATTCCCGAGGTTTATCTGAAGCAGAAGGATGTTGATCAGTTCTTATGGTGGTGGTGGTCTTAGGGGGTGGTGGAGGCATCGATGAGTATTCGCCAGTTTTATTTTTATGTTTAGGCTCAGAGTCCTTGTCCGCATCATCGTCGTCTCTTGGTCGCTTAACCCTACCAGCCGAATCTTTACAAGATGTCTTGAGTTGATATTCCAGCAATGCCTCAAAAAGTTTAGCTTCGTCAGAAGTAAAAGTTGCAGATCGTTGAGACATTTGCATAACCAGCTTCGAGATCAATTCAGCATCAGAGACAACAGGGGACGGAACTGATTTGATTTCCATGACCGCAGGGGTATTAGACAGTGTATGCTTGACCAGTGACATGAGATGTGGATAGAGTTGTTTGGTGAACATCTCTCTTGTGACTTCAGGGACAATGTCGAGAAGGAACTTATGAGTGTAGTCCCTAATCATCTTATCCATTTCACCCTGTATATCTCGGTTGAGAAATTGTTGGATCTGGTCTCTTTCCTCCCCGAACTCGTTTATCACATTTTGAAGTAAGTTTACTCTGTCGGCAAGCTGATTTAACTCCTTGCTTGTCTGTTAGCTTTGACAATCTTTGTCTTGGCACGTGATGCCCAAGTGTCGGTCTGTTTCTTGACTGATTTGGAGGTTGATATGGTGGTAGCATCTTTGGATGGTGGCGGTGATGAATGGGATGATGAATCTGATGAAGATGAGTGATGAGATGGCTCTGGGTCTTTTGGTGGCTCAGAAGTTTCTTCAGGGTTGTATTCAGGATTATCTTGAAGATAATTATCAGCTTTTTCTTGAGCTTTAGCCTCTTCTTCAGCCTTTACCCTAGCCTCTTCTTTAGCTGTTTCCATAGCTGCTTCCTCAATATCTTCATCAGTGATCTTTTCATCCTTTTCATGTTCCTCTTCTTCCTCAATGGTAAATGGAACCTCGTAGTTTTGCTGCTGCTGCTCCAGGGATTCCTAGCGGTGGCATCAGTTCGCTTATCAGGTTGATTAACCGCATCACAAATTGGTATGGTTAGTGCACCACCACTGGAATCTCCAGGGCCTCTGGTATGTTGAATGTTGAATTCAGAAGCAGTATGTTGCAATCTCATCTGCTTGAGAGTCTTGTGGTACTCTCTGTCTTCATCCTTAGGTTCTTCATCAGAACTTTCTTCTTCTTCTTTCTCTGCAACTGGAGTTTTTCCGTTGTCTGATTTGGGACTGGGTGGTTTGTCCTCTGACCTCAGTGAGGTTGTTTCATCTGTTGGAGTTTCAGAATAACGAACCACCTCTTCAGACACAGTATCCTCAGAGTCTTCGTCCTCTAATTTAGGTGCCGGTGTAGGATTAGGAATGGCACCCTTAGATGGAACTTTTTGTTTGCGGGGAGGATTTCTCTTAAGATACTTAAGGCCACTCCCAGTGCTTGCTACACTTCCAGAACTACCTGATCTTCTGGTCTTCTTGACTGGAATGGCTGAAGACTTTTCATCCATAAAACCGACTTTGCCTAAGGTCACTGCTTCTTGGTATCATGAATACGATGGAAGACTTTTAATATCATCAGTGAGAAGTTAGTCAGTCAGTACTACACCTTGTTTCTTTGTTGATGAGTCTTTAAATCTGACAACATTTAACGTAGCCTCAAACAACGCAGAATGATGGTTGGGGTCATCAAGTCTCAAGGGAATGTCCCGATTATTCCTGAGAATCTTCTGGATCAACAACTTCGTGTATCTGATGAAAGGAACCCTTGTGCCAGGCTTCTTGAGGTGAGACATCATGTCTTCCCAGATCAGACTTGCATAGTCGATGTGCATTTTGTTGACTATGCCCCAGAAGATTTGTAGGTGCATTAGTTTAGGATGCTCATGACCGCTGTCTCTTCCGGAAACAGACATGGCGATCAAGATGTACAAAGTTCTCCAAGGCTGAGGAATGTTCTTTAAATCGACCGAAGAATGATTGGTAATGATTCCCGCAGCTTCATCATAGCCAATATCGACCATGAATTGTAGTGTAGCTTCTTCACTAGGAATTGGTACATATTCAGCAGGTTGGATTGCAGGCAGAAGAATAATTGCTCGCAGATCAGCAACAGTGACGGTGACGTCCTTATCATTCAGGGTCACAGTGACAGCATCTTGACCATCCACCTTTTTCATTGTATGCCAAAATTGGTGAATGTAGATCTCCGGCACAGTTGCAGAGTTCGTAAGCATGTTGTTGTAAGGATGAGTCTTGAGAATATCCACATCAATTTGGCATGAAGATTCAGAGCAGGTGAAGTTCTCAAAATCGACCTTGAGATTGTTCTTTCCAATCTTCATGTTGTAATCAGAAGGGAATATATCTTCCATTGTGAGTTCATTTGGTGCATTAACATTCTCCATGATGACGTCCATATTGTTATTTGAAAGGTATTGAGACAAAAGTACCAACATATCGAAAGACATTATGTTAGTCAAAAGTTGATTTTATTGTCCAATTTATAGAATATGTTATGTTAATGAATGTTACGAGTCCGAGGTCACTTGTTGTCCAATAGTCCAAAGTTGATGTGATATTTCGTGAGTATATTAATTTTGAATTTTAAAGTCCAAATTTTTCACTCATTCACACAACATTTTAACAATTATTGCTTATTAGTGACATTTTGGTCTTGTGATGTTATGAATAACTTATTACAAGTTTGTACGCGTAACATTTCATAAATAAAGTTAAAATTTTTGGCTTAAGCGTAGGATTGTAAGCTTATGCGTAAACAGTGTAACCATACGCGTAGGATTAAGCTTATGCGTAAGAGTCATCCATAGGCGTAAGATATCTTACGCGTAGGAACGAACCCTTAGCATGAAGCTTACGCGTAAGCATAGGTTGGGAGCTTACGCGTAAGGTTTACTCGTAAGAGTGAGCCTTATGCGTAAGAATCCAAGTTTACGCATATCCTTCATAGGATACGCGTAGTCCCAATGTAGAACCTTATGCGTATAAGTTACGCGTAAGATTGCTCTTATGCGTAACGGCTACGCATAAGGTGATCCTTAAGCATAAGTCCATTTTTACCCTTGATTCTGATTTTGCATGCATAAAACCTGAAATAGATCAATCATAACATCTCCATTAACAACTTATTCAACCTCTTACAATATCACATGGCATCACAAGTTAATTTTAGTTACGCATAGAATTAGCTTAAGCGTAAGGTTAAACCCTAAAGATTCAAAGCCTATGCATAAGAAATCTAACCATGCAAAATCTACCAAATGTTTTCTGGGATGATTTAGGAGCAATAGAAGATGTTTTCAACAAGCTATAACATCAAATGACTTATGAATCAAAAGTACCCAAATTTTCGAATACATAAACCCTAAATTCTAATTTCACCATTATGATGTTTCTGGGTTAGATTCAAAAGTGCCACTGGTTAATTAAACACATATCAAATATCTTGCAAGCCTCTAATTGTCCTTACACACTCACAATAGAGAATACCCAAATCCCACGCATAAACCCTAATTTTAGAAAAGTGATAAAAACATTTTCTGGGTTAAAAATCTTGATAACAATGGTTTTAAAACTTGATATATACTTTGAAAACACAAACCATTTCATCAAAATCAACCTAAAGTGATTATGAGTTTATACGCATATGCGTAAAAGCGAAAATCACACCTAGAGGAAAATCAAACCGTTGGATTTGCATATAATTAAAAACCTATGTTTGAAATCACTCAATGAAACTTTTATCACTTACAAATTTGATGATTAAAGCACGGATTTGAGGATTGAATTTTGAGCGTGGGATGAAGTTGGTTGGGAAATTAAATGCTTGAAATAAATGTGAAGTGAAATTAGGTGGAGTGGTTTTGTAAAAAATTAAGTTTTGACTTTTGACAAGTATAGCCCCTCCACCTCAACCATTTTCAACCACAGCCTATAACTTCCATTTTGGTTTAAGCAAGAAGTGAAAGTTTGGAAAGAAACTTGACGACACTGCCCCTCGACTTTTAAAATTAGTGAAATTTTACAAATTAGAGTCCGAGGAGTGTTTGAAACAAGAAACGAATCCACCATTATCAAAGATACAACCAAAATTGGGTAACATGCAAGTACAAGGTTTTATGAAACCGAAAAATATTTACTTTCTCCCCCTTAACACTTGACCGTGAAAATATTAAATTGTTTGAAAGAGCAAAGTGTTGACGGAAGATTTGTACTTGCAATGTTCAAAGAAATTTAGATAGAAGAATATTTTTTGTATTTTATGAAATTTTTTATATTTTTCTATTTTATTTTTGATAAAATATTTACAAAAGAGGTTTTGGCGTTTGACTGGTTTTAAGAATGTGTCAAAAGTTCATCCAATTCCTCTGGAGTCAAACACCGCATTCCAATCCGGCGGATGAACTCCGTAAACCTAGCAGTAGCTAAGTCTTTGGTGAGAAGGTCCGCCAGTTGGTGTTTAGTACCCACAAAATATAATTCAACAGTACCCTTTTCCACATGCTCCTTTATGAAATGATATCGAAGATCGATGTGCTTGGACTTCGAATGTTGGACAGAGTTGCACGAGATCGCAATAGCACTTTGATTGTCACAGTACATCGAGATTCTGTCAAATACGTAACCATAGTCTTTGAGTTGTGTTCTCATCCAAATAACTTGAGCACAACACGCCGACATGGCTACATATTCTGCTTCTGTTGAGGACAGCGATGTACAATCCTGCTTCTTCGATTGCCATGATACCAGTTTATCACCAAGAAATTGTAAAGCACCTAAAGTACTTTTCCGAGAATCTAAGCAACCTGCGTGATCAGCATCTGAAAAAGCTATTAGCTCAAAACCAGAATCCTTCGGATACCAGATCCCCAAATTAATGGTTCCCTTGATGTATCGAAGGATTCTTTTAGCCTCAGAGAGGTGAGTTTCAGTTGGTCGCGACTGATAACGGGAGCAAAGATATACAACAAATACAATGTCAGGTCTACTGGCTGTTAGATACATGAGAGACCCAATAATACTTCGGTATTTGGTAGGGTCAACCAATTTCCCATGCAAATCAGCATCCAGTTTCTTGGTATGTGCCATTGGTGTGGCATAGGTATCACAGCTTTGCATTCCATGTTTGTTTAAAATTTCAAGAGCATATTTGGACTGACTTAGGAAAATACCACGGGGTGATTGATGAACTTGCAGTCCTAGAAAGAACATAAGTTCACCCATCATGGACATTTCAAAATGTTTTTTCATAAGTTTTGAAAAAGCGTTTGAGTACTTTAGATGTGTTGACCCAAAAATGATGTCATCCACATAGATTTGAACGATTAAAATGTGTTCCCCTTGATATTGTATGAACAGTGTTGGGTCGACCGATCCTTTGACAAAATTATGAGATATGAGAAAGGATGACAACTTATCATACCACGCCCGGGGGGCTTGTTTGAGACCGTAGAGAGCCTTGTTCAGTTTGTAGACATGATTAGGGAACTCTGGATCAACAAATCCTTCTGGCTGACTAACATAGACCGTTTCCTTCAGTTTACCATTCAGAAAAGCAGTTTTGACATCCATCTGAAAGACCGTGATGTTCATGTGAGCCGCGAATGCCAGAAAAATCCGTACAGCCTCAACTCTAGCAACTGGTGCGAATGATTCCTCGTAGTCAATCCCCTCTTCTTGTCTATAACCCTTAGCCACCAGACGTGACTTATTTCTGATAACCGTACCTTCAGCATCCAACTTGTTTTTCCAAATCCATTTCAGACCAATAACATAGACCCCTGTTGGTTTTGCAACCAATTCCCATACTTCAAGATGTTTAAACTGATTAAGTTCTTCTTACATGGATTCGATCCAGTTGTCATATGTCATTGCTTCTTTAATATTTTTGGGTTCAGCTTGGCAGACAGTAAGTGCATAAATGCAATGTTCACCGTCAGTCTGAAGGCGTTGTCTAGTTACGACTGGTTGATTCGGGTTTCCAATAATTTTCACAAGAGGATGGTCTTTAGTCCAATGATGTGTGGAGGGTTGATGTTGATATACATTGTGCAGATTAGGAAGATTCAAATGGCTTGTAGATGATTCCGCAACATCAGTAGTGGCATTTTCATTAGCAAAAGGATTGAAGAACGCATTTGGATCATAATCTGTGGGTGTAGGTACTTCATGGTTCAAAAGATCAGCAGCTAGTTCAGTGTCATTGGATGCGGTTTGTTCGGCTGTTGTTGTAGAATCAATTGGAGGTGCTTCCTCAACAGTTGTTGTTGTTTCAGGTGTATCAGGTATTGGATTATTATCAGGTTGAGCAGCGGAAACATTTGATACATCTGGAGCACGTTGATCAATATCATCACTAAACAAGGGAGAAAATAGATGTTCCATTTGACGACAAGTAAGCTGTAAGCTTGGTTCAGCTGATGATGGGGTTTGGGGGAAGTTTAGACGGTTATGATCGGGTTCCAAGCTGTTTTGCTCAGAAGCCATATCTGTAAGCTCATCGAAATTGGCATGAATCGTTTCCATAATCTCCCTTGCACGACGATTCCAGATCCAGTATCCCTTAGAGTTTTCACAGTATCCAACAAAGACTCCAATGTCAGCTTTAGCCTTGAGTTTACCAAAGTCATCACGATCATTATTTGGGTAACAAAGAGAACCAAATACATGAAAGTGTTTTAGATTCGGTTTGCGGTTATGGATAAGCTCATAAGGTATTTTGTTGTGGCGTTTAGTAATCATAGAATGGTTCTGAGTGTAGCATGCAGTTGACACGGCTTCAGCCCACAAGTAATCTGGAAGTTTTGCATTTATCAACATCGTTCTTGCAGCTTCCACTAACGTACAGTTTCGTCTTTCAACAACTCCGTTTTGTTCAGGTGTTCATGCAATTGATGTTTGATGCTCAATTCCCACTTTCTCATAGTATGCATGAAGAGTTTGATTCACAAATTCAGTTCCATTGTATGTTCTGATCTGTCGGATTGTGTTCCGGAGCTGAACTTGAATTTTTGTGAGAAAGGTGATGATCATTTGTGGAGCTTGATCTTTACTTCGAAGAAAATAAACCCAAGTCCATCTTGAGTATTCATTGGCAATTACCAAAATGTAGCGTTTGCCATTTATTGTCTGCACACGCATCGGGCCACACAAATCCATGTGAAGAAGATGAAGCACATGCTGAGAGCTGTGTTCCACCTTTGAAGGAAAGTGAGCACGAGTGCTTTTTCCTTGTTCACAAGCTGAGCATAGATGATCTTTGGAATACCGAAATCTTGGGAGACCTTCAACAAGTTTGTAATGTGCAAGATTGGTTATGGTTTGAAAGTTTAAGTGTGAAAGCCGACGGTGCCATAGCCAGGATTTTGTAGATGTTGCCTTAGAAAGTAGACAGATGGGAGATGAAGCAATCATGTCTTGCATTGAGATTGTGTAAAGACTTTATGTGCGATTTCCAGACATAAGATCGTTTCCTTGTAGATCACGGATGAAACAAGCTTTCTCCCTAAAAGCAACTTCCAAATCTCCATCACAAAATTGACCGACTGAAAAGAGATTGTGACCGAGACCTTCCACATAATAAACTCTGCTAATTTCGATGTTCCCATTGATATAATCTCTGTAGCCCATGATAGCTGTGAAGTCATTCCCGAACCTGACAGTGCCAATGAACTTTGAAACAAAGTTTGATAACAGTTTGAGATTGCCTGTCATGTGTCGGGAACATCCGCTATCAACAGTCCAGAGGATGATCTGTATCACCTGCATTACACACAAACGACACAGGTGGAATAGAAGCAGAGGTGGAACTCGAAGAGTTAAAGGGTTCCGTTACAGTTACATTAGACACACACATGTTAATGATCTTGGGGATCCATTTAAATCCGGGTATGTTCTGTAACCATCTCTGCCAAGTCCAACTAGTCTTAGCTTTGGTCTTAGTGAATGCACTAGGTGATATTTTCTTCCTAGGAGGTGAAGTGGGTGCTATGGGTACATCAATGGTCATAGCAGAAACATTAGTCGGCGGTTTACCTAGCACAGACTTAGAAGCATTAGTGGGCCTAGAGGTATCCCGTTTTCTATTATTCCGCTTACGAGATAAGATAGCATTAGCAACACATTTATCATGACAACCAGAAAACATGCTTTTAGGACAACCAACACAAGATGCTTCAAACAAAACATTCAAAGTACTTAAAGGTTCAGCATTCGTTACATCACTTTGGCTATTACATTTGGCTAATGCAATGTCTAAAGTGGGTGCAACATGAGTTTTATTCAAAGTCCTAAGGTGTTCTTCTACTTCAGAGGTCTTTATTGTTCTTCTCTTACATTGCGACTTCCTATTCTTCCTGGATTTGCTCTTAAGCTGTGAAGTGCTAACGTTGGGAAAAGAGGCAACTATTCCTGTTTCAGTGGAAGGAAACACATTAGTATCTTGTGGTTTGTCATTAGGCGTTCTAGTGTCAATTTTAAGCAATCCTGGGGCAAGTACATGTGTGTTACTAATCCTATCTTGTTTAAGTTTCACCAACTCCGCTTTTAAGGCATGTATAGTGTGTAACAAATCTTGATTTTCAGAGCGAGTGTTTCCATTATTTCGTAAAACTTATTTGGTATATTCAAGATGATCGTCATCATATTT
This sequence comes from Chrysanthemum seticuspe, assembly GCA_019973895.1. NCBI lineage: Eukaryota > Viridiplantae > Streptophyta > Magnoliopsida > Asterales > Asteraceae > Chrysanthemum > Chrysanthemum seticuspe. Next base: position 238,912,027 of record BPTQ01000006.1, on the reverse strand, counting down.
TGACGCTTGAGCACAAGTCTTTTTGAGTAGATCAAATATGATACCATATTCAGTTTTGACTTTGGCAATTTCTTGTTCATATTTTGAAATTTGACACTTTAAAGACACTTTTTCATCATCCAGTTGTTCTATTTTTGGATCAAGAGATTTTGAACGCAACTGGTTGATCTTGTTTTGTAAAGCAAGTTCACGATTTTGACAATCCTTTTGACACCATTGAAGACGACATTTTGCATTGGAAAGCTCATTTAACAATCGCTCATTTTCAATTTTTACAGATTTGATTTGTGACACATTATCGGTATTCTCAACATTTTCAACAGAATCAATAGATTTCTTAATAATTTCTTTTTACGTTTAGTATTTGAAATCGATGTTTCTGTTTTCTCGAAAACTGTTTTCATAAGCCCAATCTCCTTCTGAAGTTCCCGTTCCCAATATATTGCACACATTTTTAAATTTCGAACATGTGGTAAAAGCCCTTTCTGAAAAATATCCCTTTGTTTTCGCGTAAATGGCGATTGAAAATGTTCAGCTTTTATTTCAGAATTAACTTCAATTGCATGTTCCAAAAGTTTGATGTCAGACATGAAAGTGTCAAAGTATTTTAAAACCTGGCATCGTTCAGCTAATGCCTTTATTTCACTAAAAAAAGGTAAAGGACCATTAATTTGTGCAACATTGGATCGGGGACCATCATTAGAAGAGGACTCAGGAGTAGGCGTGATAACCCAAGGTGTGTTAGAATGATCATGTTGTGTGACGAAAGTTATGGCTTTTGAATAGTTAAATGGTTTGCTATAAACAATATTTTCCATTTTTGACCGACTCTCGTCTTCTGCATCTGATTCCTCCATACGATTATATTCAACAACACTCATAATGGAGTCATCAATTTGATGTTCTGCACTGTAAACGTGAGGATTTGGTTTGAATGCTCTATGTGAAAAACGTGGTCTGTAATCAGCAAGATTTGGTCCATATCCATCAGGATTTGGTTTAAAGGAAAACTTTTGAATTGTTGTGATTGTCTCACCATGTTTGTAAACAACATTTTGAAACTCTTTGATTTTGTTTTGTAAGTCAAAAACTTCCTCAAGATAGTCATCTATTTGTTTCCTCGAATGCATTTTGTACTCACAAAATTGTTTTTGACAAGTTAACAACTCAGACTTGGCTTTTTGAGTTTCCGAAGTGAGAGCGTTAAGTTGTTGTTTATGATCATATTTCAATTGTTCAATTTGAGACAACAAAGCATTTTTGGATGCAACTAGATCACAGATCTGTTTCAGTCAAAATATGATGTATGTCATGTTCAATGTAAGAACGTCTAGAGCGTGGCGTAGTGATGAGTGTGTAAATACTCATCATTTTTGTACAAAATAAACTGCAAATTCATCTGAAAACACTCAGAAACACATCAAAATGATCAAAATATCACAAATCAGTGTTTTATGTGTTTTAAATGCAAAAATATCAAAATCAGATGAAAAACATATCAAATTTGCAAAAATTGCAGTTTCAGTCCCCCAAGTTTCAAAAGTTGTCAAAAACAGTCCCTGAGCACATAATTTTAAAAGAAAAATCACCAGAGGTCCTTTTGAAATCATATGTTGTCATATTTAATCCTTTGGTGAAAAGTTTGAGAAATTACAAGTTTAGTCCCTGAAGTTTCATAGATTGTCAAAAATTACCCCTGGACATTTTTTATTTGAAAAATTAGTATTTTTGGTCCTTGGGTAAATGAAACTTATCATAAATGGTCCTTGTATATACAATGACTTAACGTTTAAACTTATTCGATTTGTGATGTGATCGATCTTAATTATTAGTTTGATTCAATATTAGTGAACTTATGTTGATAAACTTGTCTAAAGTTGATTAATATTGACGTTCTTGTTTAATACGATAATTTGAACTCATGTTGAATGTTTCACAGGGATCGGTGACACCGAACTTAGGTCACTTGTGTTGTTGGATGATGGGATAGATATGGTTAGGGTAATTGAGACTTAGTTGGAGTTGGGTCGAGACGTAGTGGGAACAGAGTAAAGGTACGGACAAACTTAGTTCAAGTGACGTGGTAACTGAAAGCAACTGGTTTTAGGGGTAAACGAACCTTATATTTACATTCGAACGTTTTTCGACATTCTTCGAAAATGTTCGAACAAACTTGACTCTCTGCTCGAAAATTTGCAAACATGTATCCTAAAGCTTTAAATTTTAACGGTGTCATTTGTACTTTAAACTTTATATTTGTGTCTGAACTTAACTATGAGCTTTTACCAACATTATGTGAACTAATTGATTATATTGTGACCTTTAATGTTGAATTTGTATAAATTCTGTATCTTTAAATTTATTGCTGTATGTATAATTTTTACTTTTTGATTTTGATTGAGGAAAGGGTAACGAACAGAACCGGAAAATATGTGGGTTCAGAGAAGAGAGGAGAAAGACCTGTATAGGGTGGTTATTTGAACTGGTAACCTAGTGATTTTAGTTAGGATCGGCAAATCGTGTAAAACCGCGGTTTTGTAAAAAATTGACGAACACTCCAACTCACAATCCAAATCTCCGTTATTTACTCCGAACCGAAGAACACAAACCTCCCCCCAACATCCCTACTACTACCTCACCCCCACCTCACAATAGTCTCACTAACGTCCTCACCTATACTACTTTACCAATTGTACACTTCTCCCTCCCTTTTTCCACCCAGTTGACCCAAACTGGTCATAATTTGTTTCCCACCAAACAAAGCCCAAATTTTGGCCCAAAACCAAACCCGATCCCGGTTGTCAAACCCGGTTTCCCATTTTTCCCAGGTAAACCATTCCATTATTATGTTCCTGGTATAACGTTTAAGGTGTTTTTGGTTCCCTGGTTAGTACATTGAAAACTTTTCCATAATGTTCCTGGTAAATACTATTCAAAGTAAATGGGTTCCTGGTTTTTATGATTAAAAAGTTTATTTTTTACAGGTCCCCATTAAAAACTGTTAGATACTTTGAAGTCCCTGATTTGAACATTAAAGAGTTTGAAAAGTGGTTTCCTAATTTATACTGTTGTATACTAAAGTTTTCCTGGAGACCACTAAAAAGAAAATTTTAATACACGAGTCCCTGACAAAAACTGTTGAAAACTTTGAACCCCCTGACTTTGACGTTAAAAACGTTTAAACTATACAAAAAGTAGACTAAAACTATAAAAACGTAAATTTTGTGTATTTTGTGACTAAACACTATAAAACTAGTAAAACTACACAAAGACTCACAAAAGTCTACTTAAACGTCAAATAAAACATGTTTTTACTACTCATAAATGTGTGAGTAGTGATGCGGTGCGAGATCTGCAAGAATGTAACTTGTACTGTATGTAGTATAAAACTGACTTTGTCTAGACACTAGATCAACGTAGGTTTTTACGAAACAACAGAGTTTAACTTGT
>BPTQ01000006.1:238860193-238907917 GCA_019973895.1 Chrysanthemum seticuspe | reverse complement strand
GTGTATAAGAGACAGTTTTAGACTTTTCCATTTCATAATTTTATTTTTCTAGCTTTGTTTCCAAATTTCTTGCATTTTGGTTAATTATTCAATAGTTAAAATTAGTTTTTAATTAATAATAATTAGATAATTTGTGATAAAAATAGTTTTCTTTTTCTAAAAATTTTCTTTTATCATTAGGATTGTAAAAACATCATTTTCATATTTTTAGGGTTAATATTGCTTTAGTTTCACTTTTTAATTTGTACGTCGCGTAGATTTTTGTTTCAGATTTATAAAAACGTAAAAACAAAAACATCATTGTAAAAATAGTGATAGCGTTTATTTAATATCTTTAATCTTTTTAATCTTTTTAATTTGCATTTAAGCCGTTTTAATGTGTTGGCTTTTTCTGTAGTTTTAATAATCATCAAATCTCTTTTCCCGTTCAAATCGCCCGATCACTATACGTTTGATAATCCATTGCATAGCTCGCTGGGACATAACGACCCGGGGAAACACTATACTCCCCAGATCTTCATTGATTTCGTGCTTAAGCTGTTTTAAGTTTTTTTACGCTTGCGTGAGAGAACTTGACGGTTTTGCGCGCATCAAATTTTTGGCGCCGCTGCCGGGGAGCTGTGCTGATAATCTTACGTCTAGCAGATTAGTGATTTGGATATTCACTCTTTGTTCATACCATCCATCTGTATATGTTTGTATTTTCTTATCCAAAAACCCCAAAAATACTCTTCTCATTCCTCTTATTCGTTGATTCTATCTCTCTTACCCTCTTTTGCCGTTTAATTCTCTTCTTCGTATCCTCTCAACCATTTGATTCTCTTCTTAATCCTCTAAATGTTTAATTCTTATGTCGACATTCGTCAACTTCATCGTCAGAAATGTGTGTGAGCGGTGTGGAGGTCCTAGTTCAAGCGAATTTTGCAATTCGTGCGAATTATCCATCAAAAATGCTTTTCAAAGTTATTTCGACCAACCGCCACAACCTGAAATACATTCTAATCTTGACAAACCAGTTCAAACGTCGGAGCTACCCCAAGCACCCATCGAGGATTACGAGGACAACCTCTTTGAATCTAGAGCCCGTAATCTAATCGAACAAATTTATGTCGATGAAAAAAGGTCAAGAATTAGAATTGATTACGATGAACCCGTTCAAACACCGGTGACTAGCAAGAATGACTTGCCTAATCTTCACGTTTCTCAAGAACCAGAACCGGAGACCATAACGGAAGTGGTGGAAATTGCTAGCTCTCAGAGCACACCACTTGTCCCACCTCCGGATTTTTCTGAATGTTCTTCGAGACTTGATAGTCATCCGGATCACCATGTAGGTTTTGTTGATTCTTTGGATAAACTGATTCCTCTTCATAACTCTCAAATGCAATCGTTTATTCCTTGTGTCGGTTGTGGTGAGCCTCTCTATGGTTCACCCTGTCGTTGGTGTACGTGTGTACAATGTGGTAATGATATTCATAACGGGAGTTGTTTGTTTTGTGGTTCGAGGAATTCATTTGAGTATGATCCTAATCCAAACTCATTTAACGACTCCTCAAATTTTTCCAATTACCCACCACAGCCCGACTTATCTTCATACAACCAACATTACTGTTGTGAATTTTGTGGAGGTCCTCACCAAGGATTTGAGTGTCAATCCGGAAACACGTTTGTCTATGAACAGTTTTCCAGTGATGCTCAGAGTTTTGGTTATGACCAAAATCCATATGATTCACCATTCCAGACTCAACAGTTTTACTGTTGTGAGTACTGTGGAGGTCCCCACTTCAGCTCTGATTGTCAAATAGGGAACCCAGTTCCTTGTAACAATCATGACTCTCACAGATTTGAAAATTTCCAACCTCCACAGCATTATACGGTTCAAACTCCATCTGAGCCGTTGTCTCATGAAATCTCCCATGATCTTGAAACCGCAATGAAATCACTTAATGATATGATGCAAAACTTCAAGAATCAAGTGAGTGGTGAAAAGACCATGGGAGAATTGCTTGCCGAAGAGCGAGAGGCCCGCCAATCTAGGGAAGAATTATTTATCCTAGAGCAAGCAGCTCTAAGGCGTTCCCAATTTCTCAAGGCAGCACTTTATGACGATGACGAGGAGGGTTTTTATCCTTTTAGAGGTAATATTTCTCAACCCCCTCAGTCAGTTGATATTCCAGCAGTTGAGATTCCATCTCAAACAACTGCTATCACACCCGAGGCTCCCACTCACTCTCTGAACATGGGGGACGAGCATCTCGACACTGTTCCTGAAAAGGAATCGGACGAATTCATAAAGTCTAGTGTTGAGGACCTTGTCCCAATCCCAAGAGAGTCACAGGGAATTCTTGATCATGTGTGTGATATCCCTCCTCCTCTTGTCTTCCAAACAGATCATGTTGAGATGTTCTCCGATTCTGATGATAATGATTCGTTATCTTGCGGAGACATCATTTATGTGGAAGATTCACCTTCTGAGCTTGTTAGCTTAGAAGAAGAGAATGATGAAGTTACTGACACTGAAATCAAAGATGAAGCTCTTCGAGCAACATTATTGAATGTCAGTCTTCTCATTTCTAAAATCGAGGCTTTCAAAGAGAAACCTATTTCATCTCCTACCCCCATTAAGGGTAGTGACATTCTTTCCGATGATTCTATTCCGGAAATGAAAGCCTCCTGTTTTGATAATATGGGAGAGAAGATTAGTGGCAGTACCACTCTTCATTCTCACAATTCTCTCCCCGATTATGAATCATGTACATTAGAGGAGTTCATCAGTGAACCCACTCATATCAATTCTGAATATGATTCATTCACCTTCATGGAGTTCTCAGATGAACTCACTCATATCATATCTCCGCCGGAGTATGATAAATTCTACTTTGATCTAGACACTCCCGAGATTTGTCTTGATCACATAAGCTTAAATGACGAGATTCATAATCCTGAAATTATGGATCCTCCTATAGATGAAGATGAGTTAGTCATGATGTTTATCATGATTTTCTATCTCTTCTTCACCTATCCCGTGGCTTCTCCTGTTCTTCACTCCTTCGGGAATGAAGACATTATCTTTGATCCCGGCATTTTCATGTACCATTATCTTGAGCCGGTTCTGTGTATATCTCATCGGTGTGGAACTTTCACGTACTTCAGTGTTTATCCAAACATTTTGAATGAAAGTCCGATGGAGATTGTTTCTTCCACTTTGCTTCCCCATGAACCAATGAATTCGGGGTCGAGTCAAGCTAGCGACTCGGTAATCAAAAACAGTAGCTAAACATGGGTTTTCACCCGTGTGTACCACCCTAGTGTGGGGGAGTTGCCCCACATGTTATAAAAAAAAAAAAAAAAAAAAAAAAAAAAAAAAAAAAAAAAAAAAAAAAAATCTTCTTCTAAATAATGGCCGTAATATTTCCCTTTTACGTTCTTTGTTTCGGCATAACCGCCGGTACATTGAATATTGAGGGCAATATTCATTTCTAAGTGTGGGGGGGAATTCTCACGAATTTTATCATATAATTATACCGATTCCCCCGTTTTTGGCCAAAATTTTTTTTTTGGAGCAAGTGTTCTACACTTTCTCATCTGGTTATCAGTCCGCCATGTCTGTAAGACAAAAGGATTGGCTAATCCAGGATCAAACGGCTTTTGGTAAAGATATCTCAAATCCGTTTATATGGCTTGCAATTTGCCCAAAATTGTATGGTATTCGACTCACCATATCCTAAAAAGTGAAGAGTTGGCTAGCCCGCAAGATTATGGCTTGTGGTAAAGGCAGTGGAAAAACCATAATTGGTAATCAGCTCACCAAAGATAATATTGATAATTTATCTAAGAGTTGGCTAGTCCAGAAGGGTACGGCTTCTGGTAAAGACAAAATCAAATCCGTTGAAAGCTGGTGGTTTGCTCAAAATCACTTGGTTATCGGTGTACCAAGGTTCTTACTTGAACTGAAACATTTGGCTACTCCAGAAGTAATGGCTTTTGGTAAAGAGATTAAAATCCATTATGTTTTCTCAAATCATTGCTAGGGACTAGCAATATCTCAGTGTGGGGGATTGATGAGTGTGTAAATACTCATCATTTTTGTACAAAATAAACTGCAAATTCATCTGAAAACACTCAGAAACACATCAAAATGATCAAAATATCACAAATCAGTGTTTTATGTGTTTTAAATGCAAAAATATCAAAATCAGATGAAAAACATATCAAATTTGCAAAAATTGCAGTTTCAGTCCCCCAAGTTTCAAAAGTTGTCAAAAACAGTCCCTGAGCATATAATTTTAAAAGAAAAATCACCAGAGGTCCTTTTGAAATCATATGTTGTCATATTTAATCCTTTGGTGAAAAGTTTGAGAAATTACAAGTTTAGTCCCTGAAGTTTCATAGATTGTCAAAAATTACCCCTGGACATTTTTTATTTGAAAAATTAGTATTTTTGGTCCTTGGGTAAATGAAACTTATCATAAATGGTCCTTGTAATACCTTTTCAAAAGTTACATGATTGGTCCCTTGGTTTTTGTGGAATTTGCAATATGGTCCTTGTATTATTACCTTACCAAATGGACCCTTTTTACCCTTTGGCCCAAACTGTTGGCCCTAGCCCAAACCAAAACCCGGTTTTAAACCCGAAACAAACCACCCTTTGTTTAATACTGGTCAAACCCAGTTGACCCACCTTTTTCCCTCCCTCTTCACATGTTAACCATTTCATCATATCCACTCCTGCAATCACTCTGATAACACTCCACCCCCACTCCATCATCATCCCTACAACCCCCCTCCAAACACAAGAAGCCAAGCCTCATTTATTGCCTCTAAACCTAACACTCAACCTCACAAGCAGTTAAAAAATGTTTTGGCGCCAAAATGTGCTAAACGGCTAGGATTGATTTTAGTGATCCAATGGTCAAGTTTATTGGTGGGATATGTCCAGAAAGAGGAGAGAAGAGACTTGGGTGTATAAAAGGCCAAGACAAGCAATGGGAAAGGAGTTAGTTTTAGTTTTTCATTTTTAATATGTATGTCGTTATTTAAATTTCTATGTCTTAAATATGTTTAAGTTGTAATTTCCAGTGTTATATTAGTTAATCAAGTGTATTACAACCATTTTCGAGTATCAATTCAAGTCTGTGTTTATATTTCAAATTTCATGTTTACTGTGGCAATTTTAAATTTCGAAATCCTATGTACAAACGTTTAAAAGCTCGTCTCTCAGTTCAAACAAGCTTGTAAAAGCTTCTTACAGCTTTTTGCAAGCTTACATTTATATTCCAAGCAAATGGGGATTTTGGTCAACGAAAGTCAATGGTGCAGTGAACTTGATTCAAACAGGCATGGAAATGAGACAAGGGTGATGCAGAGCTGGGTTGAGGTTGATTCAGAGTTAATGGGATTGGTATAGATAGGGTAGTAGGTTGTTGTGTTCACTGGATTCAAGCCACAGTGGCTAGGGACACTTTGTAAGTTGTACTCAAGTTTAATAGCATAATTTGTTCTTGCAGTTATAATTAGTTGAAATCTGTTCAAATAGTTGTATTCAAGTGATTATAACTTAGTTTGATTATTAATTCTAGCTAGTGTAGTGTTTAGCTTATTCAAATTTGCAATTCAGTAACATATAAGGGTGTTTGGTTCAGTAGGATAAACTAAGGTTGAGGCTTTATGTATACTTGACAATTGCACACTTAGCCTAAATATAAGTAGTCAGACTCAATTGAGTCAGTTAATTGTGCCTTGAAGCCTTAAAAGTCAAAGTTTACCATTAATCTGTTCTATCTGCTCACTGTTGGGATTTTGTAAGATCAAAAGTTGGTTTTGTGTTTCAAATTCATAGTTATAGCTTGCATTCAGCTTATTTCAACTTATCATAACATTTTCAGTTCATAAATTTGATCCAAAGTTCGAATAAGTCAATATATCTAAGCTGTCAAAAAGTCAAATATGTGCAAAAGTCAGTTTTGTTCCCAACTAGAAAGAATTTTCATTGATTCATTTCTGGGAGTTAACAAGTGAAGCTTGGTGTTCTAGAAACTTCAACTGGTCTAAATTCATATTACCATTTTTATAGATTTTTATCAATTTTTTATAAGGTCTAAATTGGCTTGTGAACTTGGTCTAAGTTTTGGAACATGCCCTGTGCACAGATAGCTGTGGTGCACAGGCTACTTGCAGAGCTTGAGCAGAGCTCATTTTAGCTTATCTAAGTCTGAGCTTTGGTTTACAATTAGCCAACCAGGTCTAGTTGAGATTCACACTTCTGTTTTTTGAGTACCAGCTTATTAGATTGCTTATTCTTGGGCTGCTAAGTAGGTGTGAAAACCTGTTTTGGCACATTTAACCAAATCATCAAATCAATAGCAGCTTGCAATTTAAAGGTCTAAGATAGCTGTAATTGGTTGCATTTGAGTAAGTTTAGCTTATTATAGCTTCTGCAACAGTTTGGTGCACTCTTGTTACTTTGTGCTTATTTCAAGTGCTTATTACATAAGCACTTGGACTTCAGTTTCATTTTTCTACACATAGCCCTCTGTTTTTCCATTTTTATTAGATTCTAATTATTATTTTAAGTTTACCTTGAATTTTTCATATTTTTCCTGTCCTGTTTGCTATTTTTCTTGATTTAATTCAGTTTTTAGTACTATTTAATTAGCCTTTAATATAAAAAATCAGAAAAAGGTTCAAAAAAATAACTTTTCAATTTTCTTAGGTTTAGATAAATATAAGAAGTAGAAAAAGTAATTTTCCAGATTTTTCTTAGTTTATTTAGTAATTTTTAGTAATTTAATTAGTATTTAATAGTTTAAAATTCATAGAAAATAGAAAAATAATCTGAAAAATACAAAAATAGTTTTGAAAATTCTAGTTTGATATTTTAGACTTTTCCATTTCATAATTTTATTTTTCTAGCTTTGTTTCCAAATTTCTTGCATTTTGGTTAATTATTCAATAGTTAAAATTAGTTTTTAATTAATAATAATTAGATAATTTGTGATAAAAATAGTTTTCTTTTTCTAAAAATTTTCTTTTATCATTAGGATTGTAAAAACATCATTTTCATATTTTTAGGGTTAATATTGCTTTAGTTTCACTTTTTAATTTGTACGTCGCGTAGATTTTTGTTTCAGATTTATAAAAACGTAAAAACAAAAACATCATTGTAAAAATAGTGATAGCGTTTATTTAATATCTTTAATCTTTTTAATCTTTTTAATTTGCATTTAAGCCGTTTTAATGTGTTGGCTTTTTCTGTAGTTTTAATAATCATCAAATCTCTTTTCCCGTTCAAATCGCCCGATCACTATACGTTTGATAATCCATTGCATAGCTCGCTGGGACATAACGACCCGGGGAAACACTATACTCCCCAGATCTTCATTGATTTCGTGCTTAAGCTGTTTTAAGTTTTTTTACGCTTGCGTGAGAGAACTTGACGGTTTTGCGCGCATCACGTAGGGTTACGGGTGTCGAACCATATACATCGAAACAACACAACCTTATGGTTGCCCATATAAGTGAGCTCTAGAATTTTTTCCAGTTGACCATAATACATAGCTCCATCAGGCCCGGGTGTTGAAACTCCACTGCTTTGAGTGGTATGAATTTTATCGCGCTCGTGCACCAAGAACTTCATACCGTTCACTATGCAATCGGGGTATGTACTTGCACTAGATGAAGGTCCACATGCCAAAGAGAGTAACTCGGGACTACAACTTGGGTCTTTTGCCACGCTCTTTTCACGAATCTACGAAAGAGATACAAACAGATTTAGAAGAGTAATAACTCTGGACTACAAGGTAATATATCTAATATGTTTACCTTGTGATTTAACCAGGGAGGAAAACTTGTTTCCACAGTATTGTTAGGAAATTCACTACACAAAGTTAATGAATAAGTCATCGAAAACAAATAACTTAAGAAAAAAAAAGGTTATTCAAAATATAAAAAAGAAGAAACATACTCTTTGTGCACGAGGATGTCTGCGTCTATTTCAGGACTGTTGTTAAGTATAAACCATACAACTGCCTGCATAACATTTGTATTCGACCGAGTAGAGACTTCTCTACCCACCGGTTTGCATACGGACTGGAACACCTGTAATTTATCTGGTTGTTCAGGCAAACCGTCATCATTTTTGTCAGGATGATTAAATCTCGTCTCGACAACCTTAACATAACGCGAACAGAAAGTTAATGCTTCTTCTACAACATAACCCACTGCTATATAACCTTTAGGCTTGGCTTTATTTCAGACATAATTTTTTAGTTTTTTCATGTATCTTTCAAATGGATACATCCACATGTAGTAAACACGGCCACCTAGAATAGCCTCTTCGGGTAAATGTATAACCAAATGAATCATTATGTCAAAAAAAAAGCAGGAGGAAATATTTGCTCTAAATTAATCATAACATCGATCATTTGTTTTTTTTAGCTTTATCCATGTCCTGCTGCATCAAATTTCGAGCACAAATCTGCTTAAAGAATAAGCAGAGCTCGATTAATGGGGTTGAAATGTCTTTGTGTAAGTATCGCTGAACTCCATAAGGAAGTAACCGTTGCATCATCATATGAAAGTCATGAGATTTTAGGCCCGTTATGTTGTTATCATCAGCAGTCACTTTTTTCTTGAAGTTGGATCCAAACCTATCAGGTAGTCTAACTCCTTTGATGAATTTACAAAAAAGTTTTCTGTTTTCTGGTGTGAAAGAGTACGTTGGATGAGGCTTATCAAACTTCCCGTTTCCTTTATCAACGAGCCACAAATCCTTTCGAACTCCCAAAGTTTTCAAGTCTTGCATTGCCTTTAGCGTGTCTTTGCATTTTTCGTTCATTAACAAGGTATTCAACACACTCTTAAGCACGTTCTTTTCAATTTTCATGACATCGAGATTGTGTTTTAGTAGAAGAACGGGCCAATACTCCAGTTCGTAGAAGATAGAACGCTTACTCCAATTCAATTCGATTTCTCGATTAGGTTTAGGGTTATTTTTAAAGTATTTGGATGCTTCCCTGAGACACGTTTAAAGACTTTACTAATTTGAATCATGATTTCCTCATTGGTAAAGCTTCTAGGAGGATGTTTCTTTTCAGGTTTACCATGGAATTCCTTATGTTTATTCCTCAGTAGATGCCTTACGCGTAAGAATCTTCTATACCCAACATACGCAATTTTATGCTTCACAGGAAGCGATGGAGTGTCCTGATTACATGTGGGGCATGCATAGTAGCCTTGTCCACTCCACCCAGACAAACTACTTTGAGCTGAAAAGTCATTGATGGTCCATAAAACCGCTGCTTTCATTTTGAAATGAGTACCCGTAGCAGCGTCTAAAGTACACTCCCCTATCCATAACTCTTTGAGTTATTTGATCAAAGGCTGCAAGAAAACATCAATGTCCTTTGCAGCTGATTTAGGGCCGGGAATTAACATCTTCAACATTAAAGAAGTCTCTTTCATACACATCCACGGGGGTGTGTTGTATGTTGTCAATATGACCGGCCACATGCTGTAAGTTTGACTCATGTTTCTAAACAGATTGAAACCATCAGCAGCCAACCCTAATCGGACGTTTTTAGGGTCACAAGAAAACTCAGGTTTCATTATGTCAAAATTTTTCCATGCTTGACCATCACATAGGTGATTCATCTTATTGTTTTCCTTAGATTGTCCAGTAGCATGCCAAGTCATCCACTTTGCGATGTGTTTTGTGTTGAACATATGTTGTAGTCTAGGTTTTAACAGAAAGTAACGCAACACCTTGTTCGCAACTTTCTTCCCCTTTATCTTTAGGTTTTTCCATCTACTCGCGTTGCAAATTGGACAATTATTGAGACTTTTGTTCGCATCTGATCCCCAAAATAAAAAACAATCATTTATACAAGCATTGATCGATTCGTATTCTAACCCGATATCTTTGTATGTCTTCTTGATTTCATAGTATGACGGTGAGAAATTGAATCCTTTACTAGGGGGACATGCCTTTTGCAAAAGAGCTAGAATCTTGTTAAACCTGGCATCAATTATTTTATATAAGACCTTGATGTGTAAAAGCTCTGATGTAAAGTTCAATGTAGTCATATCACAACCTGGGTACAACTTTTGGGTGGACCTAGAAAGTAACTCTTCGTACTTGTTATTAATGCTAGGATCATTGGTTTGAGCTGGTTGAGGACATGTTGTTTGATCTGGTTGATAACCTGTTGTTTGAAATGGTGGAGTTGAGACATTATCTGCAGAAATATCTTGGAAGTATGCATCCATGTCAATGTGTTCAGGTGAAGGTGGTTGTGGTGTGTTATGTACTACGGGTGGGGGAAGTGGTTCACTATGATATTTCCAAGTGGTATAATGTGTGTCAAACCCGTATTTAGATATGTATGACTCAAGAGTTTTGAGCGTACCCAATTTATTTGGAGCGTTACCACAACAAACACATGGGCAATGAATCTTTTTTGAGATGGGGTTTAACAATGGCTCACAATGCACGACGAATGCAAAAAGACCATCTAAAAATTCTGGGGAATTACGGTTGGATATAGTGGTCCAACGCTTATCAATTGTCATGACTGCATTGTAAAAAAACATATTCAAATAAATGAATTTATATATATACACATTCATATGCAAATAAACACATTCATACATGAAAAGGCGTAATTATGAGCTGTTTTGTTTACCTAGTGCAATTATGGAAGGCAATCCTAACCCACTCTTTGAATGTCTCGTCTTATATATGAATGCGTATAACTGATTTACTATTTGGAAAAAATTCGGCAGCATTTCCCCACAATTCCCCAAATATGTGCATTAAAGACATATTCGTAGGAGTGAAAGGGAAATACTGTCGAATTTCTCTCAAATAGTAAAACAGTTATACGCATCTATATCCTAAATGAGACAAAACATTCAAAAAACAGTCCCAAACAGGGGACTTTCCGAAATTAATTTCCAATAAATTAATTTTGGACGGGTTTTCTATAGGATGATTAACTTCGGACGGGGAATTTCCGAATGTAATCACTAAAATCCTAAAAAAAGTAACACAAGTTTAACAATCACAATATTACTAACCAAAGTATTATAACTAACAATTAATAACATATCACATATCATTTTTTCCGATATCACATATCATTTTCATTTTAACCCCAACTGTCCCGGTTGACCCCGACTGTCCCAACTGTCCCGGCTGACCCCAACTCCCGGCTGACCCCGACTGTCCCGGTTAACCCCAACTGTCCCGGTTGACCCCGACTGTCCCAACTGTCCCGGCTATCCCGGCTGTCCCAAACACAAATACATACAAAAAACAACCTAAATTAAATAACCAAACTTACATTAACCAAATTAATTAATAAGAACTTTTGTCGACGACATTGTCGTCCCAAAACACATTAACAAAATAAAAATAAAAAAAGTCCATAACCTGTCCTGGGTGGTGGTTCACGAGTGTTTTGCTGTGGCGGTGGTTTGTGGTGGTGGAGCTTCTGCGGCGGTGGTTCACGGTGGTGGGCTGCTGCTGCGGTGGGCCATCTAACCAACACAAACACAACATAAAACCATAATTAAAGAAAATAAATTAACAAACAAAATTAAAAAAAAAAATACCTTTAAACAAAACATAATAACAAAAATTATAAAAATTGTGCACAGTGGTGCGTGTGTAATTGATGGTTTCGAGTGATAGTAGTATTGAAGGTGGTTGTGGTGGTTTTTTTAAGTCGCTATATATGTTGATGTGCTCTTGAAGGTGGTTTTTTTTTGTTTAAGTCGTAGGTGAAGAAGATAAGGAAAAAAAAGTGTTAGATCTGCTGCGAAACTAACCTCAATTATTGATATACATTTTGGGACGGCAGATTTTAATGCAAATTTGGGACGACATTGTCGTCCCTAAATATTTTATTTTTGGCGTAAAAAATATGGCGGGTTGTTCGACTTGGGTGAAATTTTTGTTGAAAAAAATGGGACGACAATGTCGTCCCTTTCTGTTTGTTTTTTTTCAATTTTTTCCATCTTATGTACATTAAAATGTATTTAAATTATTTAATTAATACTAAATAAATTAAAATTATTTAAATTAGTTAATTATTTAAATAATTTAAAAATAATTTAAATTAGTTATAAAATTTTTAAATAAATTAAAAATAATTAAAATAAGTTATGAATTTTTTAAATAAATTAAAAATAATTGAATTTAATTATAAAATATTTAAATAAATTAAAAATGATTTAAATTAATTATAAATTATTTAAATAAATTAAAAATGATTTAAATTTAGTATCGAGATACATGACATGTTACAACGGATGAATTGAGATAGTATTGTGATATATGAAATGTTAAACGAACGAGTCGAGATCTTCCCGTTATACATGATATGTTAAACAAACGAGTCGAGATGATTTCGATATACATGAGATGTTAGACGAATGATTCTAAATGACATCGTTATATATGATATGTTAAATTAATGAGTCGAGGTGATATTGTTCTACATGATGTTAAACGAACGAGTCGAGGTGATATCGTTATACATGATATGTTAAACTAACGAGTCGAGGTGATATTGTTATATATGATGTTAAACGAACGAGTCGAGGTGATATCGTTATACATGATATGTTAAACGAACGAGTCGAGGTGATATCGTTATACATTATATGTTAAACGAACGAGTCGAGGTGATATCGTTATACATGACATGTTAAACGAACTAGTCCAGGTGATATCGTTATACACGATATGGTAAACTAACGAGTTGAGGTGATATTGCTATATATGATGTTAAACGAACGAGTCGAGGTGATATCGTTATACATGATATGTTAAACGAACGAGTCGAGGTGATATCGTTATACATGACATGTTAAACTAAAGAGTCGAGGTGACATCGTTATATATGATATGTTAAACTAACGAGTCGAGGTGATATCATCAAAACTGGTCACAACTCCCAACTGCTTAGTCTATAACTCTTTATCTCATCAAAACATCCAACCAAAATAATGGCGCCAAAACTTCCCTCCAAAAATACTGGCGCCAAAACTTCCCACCAAAAATACTGGCGCCAAAACATCCCACCAAAAGCTACCAGATCTGCTCTATATATCAAATAAAGAAAACTTGAGATCTTATCTCACCAAAAGCTACCAGATCTTATCCTCAAAACCACTCAACCTCATAACCTCTTATCTTCACACAAATTTCAAAACCTGAGATGGAGCCATTTAATCCTTTTATGTGTTCTTGTGGAGCAGGAAATATAAGACTAAGAACATCACATACATAAAATTCATCTAGACATAAATATTATGCATGTCCTCTGTCGAAGCTGAACAATCATACATTTCTTATTTATGTAAATATACAAATAATTAGGTTGTAATATCTTATAATTTTCTTATTATGTAACAACCCAGAAAAAAAGATAATGGGTGCGGATATTTTATATGGAAGAGTGAATTTGACGAGTAGTTAAGAATAATCTCTTCTGCTCCAACATCTCAAGGTTCTGGATCTGCACCAACAAAGTGCTCAAGCTGTAATGCCAAAGATCTCAGGATAAACATGCTGGAATCACAAAAACAGGTGCTAGAGACAAGAGTAAGGATGCTGGAGTCAAGACTTGAAATGGCAAGGATTCATAACGACCACGACCACGCATGTCACTCGGATGCAATACTCCGTGAGCTGTTAGGTGACATGGAAAATCTTCGTATGTAGTAGTGTTGTTGTTTGTTGTTTGTTGTTGTTGTTATTGTTGTTGTTGTTGTTGTTGTTGTTGTTGGAATAATACGTATGTTTTACTTATTACTATGTACCTTTCAAGTTGACCATGTTCTAAGTTAACCAGATTATGGTTTCCAAACACCCCTTTTTCAATACTAAATTACACATGAATAAAGAAACAACTTGACAACAAAATGAAACAGATCAAACGAAATACTTCTGCAAGAAAACGAAACAACTTAAACGATACACACGACATAGACCATAACAAACATCGCCCATTCAAATTTTTTTCCTGCTACTTCCCGCTCTGCTAGAACTTGCACCATCTTTTCCCTTCCTTTGCTTGACGAACTGTTCAAACAATGCTTCAAGATTTTTTACCCTATTTCCTGCATCATCAAATGTGTAATCGAACGCGCTTTCTCCAGCTCCATCTTTTTCCTAACTATGCTTGACGAACTGTTCAAACATAGCTTCAGCTTCCAGCGTGTTTTCTCCTCCAACACCATTAGCTTCACAGTTCAAATACACCCTGTAGAATGGATGTTTCTTTAACCATTCCAGAATCCGGTCTCTCATCAACGGGTCTATGTTCTTATAAGAACCATATTCATCATAAATTTCTGACCCATACGTATCAAGAACTCGAGTAAAGAGATATATCGACGATAAAACCAGTGACCACTCCTTTTCCGGCATGTAATCAGCCATTATATTGCTACGTGTGTTTTTTGGGAATTGACGATTGGGTTGTTTGTGTTTTGCCGGGAGATATAAGGAAAACTTTGCGGGATACATAAAGTTGCAATTTGGCGGGAAAAATAATGGTGGGAAACTATTAGCGGTAATATTTTGCCGGTAAAAATTCTGGCGGGAAACTATTAGCAAACGAAATATATATAATTTTTAAAATAAAATGCAGTAAATATATTTACAAAAAAAAAATAAAATAAAAAATAAAAAATGACACACTCTGGTACGACATTGTCGTCCCAAAGTGTTTTTATTACAAATATAATGTAGTAAATTTACTTAAAAAAAAAAGAAAAAAAAAACACTTTGGTACGACAATGTCGTACCAAAGTGTTTTTATTATAAATATAATGTAGTAAATTTATTAAAAAACAAAATAAAAAAAAAATCACTTTGGCATGACATTGTTGTCCCAAAGTGTTTGGCGAGACTTAATATCTTGGCGGGATATTTTTATTTCCGCAAATATATAATAAATTTATTTAAAAAAAAAATAATTTTGGCATGATATTGTCATCCCAAATTGCACAAAATTAAAAGTTTTTTTTTACTGCCATTTTGGTTGAAAATTGGTGGGCCATGGCTGCAGTTTGGGATGACATTTTCGACCCAAAATTTTGTACCGTCCCAAAATTCACATTTTGGTGTAGTGAGAGGCGGTAAGAGTTTTTTTTAGAAAAACAAACATACCCTTAGATTAGGAAAGTAGTTGCTTGGCTTGCAAGGAAAGCATGTAATCATCTTATACAATTCGAATTCTATAAGAATTGTACCCCTATCATATATATAAAAAGAGGCGATGGGATACTAGTTTGAATTTTCTTGTTTGCTCATTCGTTAATTAATACGATATAACGTTTGAGATGACGTGTATGATATAACTTTAAGTCAATATTACACACTGGTTTAAAGGTTTTTGGTTCTTTTATCCAACATTTGGATTTTTTGTAACCCGCATGTGTTAAGTTTGTGTTCTATTACCGTCGCTAGTTTGATAACTTCACTCGAAATCAGTCAAGGTTTAAAGTATTTTCCCTAACTTTTTAAAAGAGTTCGAGTGGTCACTATTCCAGGTCCAAAAGGTTGAAGGAATTACGACAACGCCCTGAGGCTGGTTCCAGTAAGGAGCCTCGATCGAGTGACTCGATCGATCACATGTCGATCTCCTTGATGTGGGCAAAAAATGTCGATCGATCACATGTCCACTTTTCACCCAACTTGGTCCTTGCCACGATCGAATACATTGGACATTTAAAGGCAAAAAATGTGGGTGGGGAGTTATCCTACCATTGCAAAAAAAATTTTTTACCGAGGCACCCAATCATCTGAAGGTCGCTGAAAAGAGAAAACTGACGTGACAGATAAAATGAGAGAGATTTGATGCCTTTACTGGAACCAGCCTGATGTCTGTTTCCCAACTAAAAACAATAGTAGTGATAAAAAAATAATGGGCAATGGTTTGAGGAAGTCTACTTGTCATGTGCTGTACTTTCTATTTAGAGGAAGTGTTTTTATTTCGAGCATTTTGACTGGTCAAACAAATTCACTACTCCTCTCACATTAATCACCGCCCAACTATGAGTTGCGAATCTATAGGGAACCTCCCTTAATATTTTATTCAATTCAAAACTTAAATATTATATTACATAGCAATTTTATATCTCTCTAACTAAAAATTAAAATTTTTTGTAATAAAATATGATTAATATATATAATTGTATTTTGACCGTATATAAGATTACTGATAAAAAGAAAAGAAATATGAAATTTTCGTCAGCCACATTATAAAAACTGATATACACACCATAGAGTAGGGATCCAGTGAGATGTAAATTAAAATAAGAAGTGGTGAGAAGTAACCAAAACCACGCATTTGAGATGCAACGACTTGTATTAGATGCATTTCTATTCATATAGATGCAACATCTTGAGTTTCGAAAGTTAATTTGATGTATAGATTGTGCAAATTGATTTTCATGATTTCGACACGTGCAGAGGAACAAAAAACAAGAGAAATCATGAAATGCATCTAATATACGTATATGCATCTGATTAAAAGCTAGAAAACACACTATGGTGCTTTATAATGCATCTAATATTATAAGGATGCATCTAATTTAGATCGGTGCATCTCGGATTTACGGTTATAGTTCTTCTTATTCCTTCTTATTTTAAGTAATCTTCTTATTTGATCATAATATCACATCACTAATGACGTAATGCATACGGTGCAGCATCATGATTTCTATATCGTTTCCTTTACATTATTTCACCCAATTGTTACCTTGGTTTGTTATCGATTTAAGATTAACACTTTTTTGAATTAGTTTTACAATATTTGACATAATCATTTTGTTTATCACTTTGTAAATTACCAAAGTGTATATATTAACTAGGTTCTAACTTCTAAGTGAACAATCATATATATGGATCATGTAAAATCTAGAAATCGATCCTATCATTTTGAACAAACACAGCAACAACGTTTAATCCTTTGGTATTTTGAGAATTTAAAAGTGATAGCCTCGTCATATAGTCAGTTCCAACTTAACTAGTTTTTTTTTTTTTTTAGAAAGGCCCAACTTAACTAGTTAACTTATTATATGCACGTGAGGTGGTAACTATATATCAATTACGAGGCCACAATCGTATATCATTGATGTGACCATGCTCTGTACAGTGAACCAAAACACCATGGCTCATTGTTTTTACGAGAGTGGCGACTTAGCTATTCAAATAACATGATGTATATAACTTAACGACGACTTGACGTAGATAGTTTAATTATGGAACTAAATAAAATGTTCTGTTTGTTGTTTTTTAAATCATTTGATATCTCTCAATGTAATATATAACTATTACTCGTAATTATAATTATATTATAAAC
The DNA here is from genome assembly GCA_019973895.1 of Chrysanthemum seticuspe. Taxonomy (NCBI): domain Eukaryota; kingdom Viridiplantae; phylum Streptophyta; class Magnoliopsida; order Asterales; family Asteraceae; genus Chrysanthemum; species Chrysanthemum seticuspe. The sequence continues at coordinate 238,890,539 of BPTQ01000006.1, read as the reverse complement.
TTATACGTTTATGAAATTTTTTGTCTCCAGTAAACAAAAATAATATTAAACACATTGTCAAATTAACTAATTAAAATTTTTACTTTTATCGTCTTACAATATACAGCAATGACATTCTAATATGTTAATCACCAATTGTAGCCCAATATAATTTTTTTAACAGCGGATATTATTTGAAAGAAACTAGCAAGGTGCTAGAAAACTACAAATGAGAGTTTAATCAATCATTTCAACTAATTTTTTCCCCATCTATACTTAAGCTACGGAAAAGAAAAAAAGACGGATGTTGTAAAAAATGTCACATTTTCTCATAGAAAGAGAGGTGAATGTAACACAATTTCTAAAGCGCTATAAGATCCAACAGGTTGCAGCGAAAATGACATAAACACGATCCTTAGACTCCTTAGAAGAATGCCAAGAAACAATCCAAGTATCCCAGTCTCCATACGAATTCAGAATCGGGATCTACGAACCACTCCAGATACGAACAAGCCTCCATACGTTTGAAGCTACTACACACGAGAAAAAAACATGATCCGAAAACTCACATGCTCATAACAAATCGGGCACATAATCGACTGAATGTCTAAACCCCTAGAAGACAAGTTATAGCGATGAGGCAACCTATCTAAGAAAAAAAAGCTACATAAATTTTTTACCTCTCTTGGCAATATCAATTACACCACCTTGTGCTCGAAGGCATGGAAGGGAGCAAGAAGTCATCAATGTGATGTCGAATACTACTAACCGAAAAATTTACATCATGAGAAAGAGACTAGAAGCAAGTGTCGCTATCTTGGTCGACTTCCACAAAGGCAATCACTTCCAGCATGCGATACGAACAAAAAATTGTGTCATATCACCAAAATGAAAATCACACGTACTTAGTAACATACAAAAAATTGTTTTTCAAAACGTGTCCCATGAAATGCAGAGTTACACAGTATCAAAATTGCCTCAAAACATATACCTAGTAAATTAAAGTAATATTGATATCTGTCCCTGTTGAAAGTAAGCAAGATACTCCGTAGTATTTAAATGAAACTTGCCCACAGTATCACTCATGCAACTCATCTCAGCTTCCATATCTATCTGCATCTCTACTTGATCCATTTTTTCTTTTTCTTTTCACCATTCAAACAATCTATCACTATACATTGATTTCAACATCATCGTCATCATATATACTTTTAGTACCATATTATTACAAATAATGTCGAACAGAAGGTCAAGACCAAGGCCGTCAGCGGCATCTATGATTACTGAAGATCAAATTAACGATCTAGTCTCTAAATTGCATCAACTTCTTCCAGAAATGCGCAATCGCTGCTCTGACAAGGTAGCAGTAGTTACCTTCAATAATATGCACATGCAATAATAATGCAAAGTGCAGCCTCTTTATAGTAAATTCAATATTTTAGTTTACATACGCCACTTACACATCACATTTTGGGTTCTGGGAAAAAAGGGTCTATTCGTAATACAATCTTGAACAAGATAAATACAAATGAGAATATATATGATCAATGAATGCAGGTATCAGCAGCCAGGGTTTTACAAGAGACATGTAGCTACATTAGAAGTTTGCATAGGGAGGTTGAAGATTTAAGTGAGCGTTTGTCAGAGTTGCTCGAAAACACAGATTCTACCCAAGCTTCCATTATCAGGAGTATGCTAATGCAATAGATCCATCATCACCAATCTCAGCTCATTTTATATTTCAATTACTTTTTTTTGGTATTTATGTACTACTTTTTTATTTATGTACTGTTGGTTTAATGGACAATAAATTAATATACGTGTGTTAGGATCGAACTCGAAACCACGGGATTGCACACTTTACGTATGAGAATTAAAGTTAATAATTAAATATAAATGTTATATTTATTTATTAATTAAACGAAATAACATAACGGACGTTAAGTAATTAGTGTAATGGACTAACGGTCGTTAAATGTATTTGGAAAAGGACTAAGTAGTAAATAATGGAAAGGTTCCGGAATTCCTTGTGGGATACGTCATCCGATCGGCCACAAGAAAAGGAACCCAATCCATCTACAACTCAAACTTGTTCACCAAGTTTGTTTGGGTATAAATACAAAACCAATGGTGTTTGTAATTTATCTCTTGTACTCATTAAGCTAAACCTAAAATTGTTTTGTGTGTATTTTGCTCCAAACAATCGTACACCCTCTCCAAGGTGTCGATCTACATCTTTTACAAACACAAAGTTATTTGTTTGATTAAAATTAGCATTGCTTTAATTCGGTATAGTACGTGTGTACAAGAAAGTGGTACTAACACATTATTGTTAGTATTCTTGGATTGAATTACAAAACGGTAAGGGGTAATTCATATAATCCTATAAACCCTAATTAGGGTTCATCCAAATTGCTAGTTTTGTGGATTTGATTCTTGTTCGGCTAGAATCAAGAAAGGTACGCATATTCTTGTTTATGTTAATTAATTATTCGTTAATCTTTCATATACGCTTCCGCATGTATACTTTGATGTTTTGTGATTATTTATTGAATGTCATGTTATATAATTCCAACAGTGGCATCACGAGTCATTGGTTTTAATGAGTAATTAATTACTAAACGCGTAAAAAACGAATAATTGTATGTTGTTTGATATGGTTGGTTTTGGATTATTTTTTTTATGTGTCGATTTAATTTTTTTTTATATGGGGCGTACCCTTTAAATTTTTTTTAGTCGACATACTTAAAATTTTTTTAGGGTTTGAAAATTGTTTGCTAACCTTATCGAAACACAGAATTAATATATATGTTACGTGATTAATTCATGAATAATACGTTATGTGACATGGAATTTTAATATGCGATCTTGTGACTATTTGTATAATTGTTATGATATATCCATGATGGGACATGCATGTTTGTCATGAATAGTTGCTTGAATATTGTTTAATTGTTAAGATATTTTTTTATCACATGTTTTTTTTAAGATAAATCTTGAATTGGGGAAGACTCCAATTATATACATTAATGAATCAATTATGTGCTAATTGGTATATTTTAATTAAGGGTTTACGCAATCGATTCATTAATGTATGTGGCTCACTTTCAATTGAGAGAGTGAAAGCCCTAATTAATATATACATTAATTTAACCTAGACATTGATTATTAATAGGGTTTTATCGAATAAGTTGCATGTGGCTACTTGTTTACACGTATTAAATTGTTTATTATGTGCGCATTGTTTTTTAGTTGTTTATTTTTTATTTGTTTACTTGTTTGTTTATTATGTGCGACAGTTTTAAGCAAAGGGTAATTTTGAATAGAAAAATAATACGGACTAAACAATGGTGAAATTTGATTTGTTTTTGAAGAGTTAAGTTTTCTATAGTTGAATTGATTGGTGATTTTAGTACAAATGGTCTGAAAGGCTCACCCAATTTGACGGACTGTGTGGGAAGTATTAGGAGGGGAGCGCATTAATATTGTGACCCTAAAGAGGGAGGTTATTGCTTCAGCGCTGACCAAACTCTCTGCTTGCTTGCGCGTAAAATTGGAGCTACTAAGTAAGCCATAAATGTACAAACTCATCTTAAGGGCGAATTAGTTTTAATTCCATGCGCCACTTCGGTGGTAATTACCCGAAACACTAAGTGTTTACACTTATGCAAAAGTATGGTATAATGGACGATAATTAACGCTAAATTCCTTGATTGGTGAACCCAATACCTCAATCAAAACTTTGATAATTTGATCTTTATGAATCGGTAATAAAAAGGTTTTTTATTAAATTTATGCTACAAGATGAATGCATGACATCTTTGTACATATTTGATTTGACCACATAAAATCAAAAAGTACCCTTTATAAATTAAGTTATATTCCATCTAATTAAAAGGACACTTGAAGTTGCAATTTACGTCATGACAGTACTTGGCGAGATTGTGATGGAGAGGTAAATCTTTATGTAAAGTCAGACCTTACATGAACATATTTGCAGTTCTTTAAGTTAGACACTTAAGTTGAGTAGGAAGTGAGAACTGGACTCAAGGCTTAAGATGGGATGAAACATGTTTATATTTGCAATAGCGTTGGAAAATATAAATCCCATAATGATCTAGGAATTGGAAATTGTTTGCCAATTATTGTTCGACAGATTACCCTATTATGTGCTTTCGTTACTAGCAGATCAACTGATGTAATGGAACTACGATAATTTGGATCCTAGTTTTTGAGAAAATTCTATGGTTATATGAATATTACCTTGGGTATTTTATTTTCTTGAAAAGTTTAATTATCGAAAATACTAAAATTGAATTTTGAAAATTCTTTAAATGTATTAATGCAACATTAAACCGTAAACATAGGTTATTCATGTATTGGTAAATTGATCTACACCTGTAAGGGTTTTTGGTAGAGTCAACTTTGCTAAAAGAATAAACCTAGTCCTCTTTTCATAAGAAAGAGTGAGATTCAATCCTATTCCTTTTCATGAATGAAGAAAGGTATGATAGGACAATTAGAATTGTCTAAATTCTAAATACATAACTCGTAAGCAAATTTTAATAGTTAAGAAAATTGCATATTTCTGAGTTATTAAATTAGAAGTTAGACTAATTACTGTATAATTGGTGAAAGAAAAACTAGCAGATTTTATCTAGTTGTTTTGTTTTGACCATTTAAAAGTACTACTTACAATTGTTGGAATAGTAAATGTGACAACTCGTATTTTCAGGTCATACTTCAAAACATTACTCATGCTTCATTATTTATCATTTATCGTGAACTAGGTTTACGAGCATCAAATTCACGTAACCGTAATGGTTTAGCTGTGAATTCATGATCATATCATCGAGGACATTTCATATAGACTAAGTTTAGTCTACATTTCATTAACATCATTGTCATCATATTAGTTCATGCATGGTTTTGCATTTTATATTAAACGTATAATTTTCATATTAAATAAACGTTATCGCGTAACTAATTATTTTGAACAATTGATCCATTACTTCCAAAAATTATTCCAATATATTTTTATACTCATATTAAGTTTATAAAATAATATTATGAGTTTACCCAATGTTTTAAATTTATTTTGTAACTAAATTGTTGTATTTATAAAATTACGACGTTTTTCTTAAGTTCGACACGATTATTATTATATCACTCAAATTTTGCAAGAAATGTATTTTTATAATTTTTATGACTTCAATATATTTTATTTTGACCCGTTAAAATTTATTTTTAGCTAACGCTACCTTAAGTGCTTAAATATGTACACAAGTTACTAATTATCCTTAATTAAACTACACATTACTCTACAATAATACACTAAATCATTACCAAATGCATTGGTCTTTTTTTTTCTTCTTATGAAGTCGACCAAATGGTGTGACTCACACCCAACTTGATACAAATATCTAGCATATACATATACTTATATTTATTTTATAAAACATACATACTATAACTCAAAGTGAAAAGCAAAACATATCTATTTCTCTCTTCATCACATATCCGGCAACCATAAGAGACCAAGAAGGAGAAATCATCATAATTTTTCAAGACAAGATTTTATAAACACTAGTATCACTTGTTGCATAGGTTTTGCAATAAAAACCTCAAGTGATTAGGAAAAACCTTTTGTCCTTAAACCTCATCATATCACTAGTAAGCATTCATATTCATATTTTTATTTCATACTCATTATTATGGTCATATCATTTTATTTGAGAAACATGCAAGTTATGTGATGATTATACCATTTTTTAAGGTTTTTAATGTTTTTAAGTGTTAAATATAAATAATCCATCCTATAATTACTCCTTGTTATATATTAGTTTTGGTGATGTCTAGGAAACCATGACACCCTAAGAAGGTGTATGGTAGGATTAGAATAGCTTCGGAGTTGTTTTGAATGGGTTAGAATAGGTTTGGCGCGAGAAAAACTCATTTCGACACGTTTTGAAAAGGGTCTGTCCTTATTTTGAAATTCTGGAAAATCCGACAGTGGATAAAAATTTTTGGCCTAGATATTTAGAAAATATACTTTAAAACGAAACCGTGGCCGCTTGAACGGATTAAAACGGACTTATAACGAAGAAGTTATGAATTTTTCAATTTGGCGACGAAAAATATAATTTTCTGGAATTTCAGCATGTTATTTCCACTTTTTACGAGTCAAAAATGAGGTTTAGGCGTTATAAAAATGTGGCGATTTAACGAAAATATATTAGTTACTTTGATAAAATATTTGGAGAACTAAAATAGTTGGAGAACTAAAGATTTTGGAGAACTAAAGTTTTGGAGAACTAAAACCATTTGGAGAACTAAAATGTTGGAGAACTAAAATATTTGGAGAACTAAAAGATTTGGAGAACAAAATATTTGGAGAACAAAACATTTGAAGAACAAAATTTGGAGAACAAAAATGGAGTACATTTTCTTATAAAAGTTATATTCTCTTAATAAATCACTAAATGATTATCGTCGGATATCATTTCAACATAAATACGTACAAAGTAATTTAAATATGGTCAAGACGTTAAAAGATTATATTTTCGACGAGAAGTATTGTTTTCAAAATTCATAAGTGGTATAAATATCATCCGGATTGCATGCATAACATTACATCATGACTTATTACATATCATATCATTCATAATAGGTCAGTTTCGAGATTCACGCTACATTTCAGTATATCCACTTTTGCCATTACATCATCATTATCATTGCAACAGGTGAGTTTTCATAGCCCCGATTTATTCAAGTTTTTACTTATTTCAAACCTACGGGGGAGAATACATTGCACATCATTTTTACTACGATGCCAAGTATATTCAAATTCATTACATTGCTTAAGTTACCTCATTGCCAGTTAAATGTCCCCATTTCATAATCATGAACCGTTAATTTCATAGAAGCGAGGGTGAGTGGATAGATCTATTGAGGGTGACACCTCCATCCGGGTTGGCGGATTCCAACCGGACGGATGCATTTCACTTCATTATCATTATTTGAGTTGTTTGGCAAAACACTCTGTTGGGGCGAACATCAGTCAGAGCTTCGGTGTCATGTCCTTAAGCAATTGTACCATTTTTGTGACATAATTGTCATACATAACTTATACTTGTGGTAGTCGTATTAAACATTTACATAAACTCTATGAACTCACTCAACCATTGTGTTGACACTTTTAGCAATGTATTTTCAGGTAACTAAGGCATTCACTTCATGGCATGCATGTGGACATATCATAGAGTCGCGGTGACGACGCGTCTCACATGGGATTTATACACTTTAAAAACATCGTTTGACTTGTACTAAACTTACTTTCCGCACATAGTAACTTTCATTTGGGACCTATACTTTGTAACTCTGATTATTTTATTAAATCAAACGATGTATTTTCCAAACGACACTTTAGGTCGTTCAATATAACTGTGATTGTGATGCTATGACAGTCAATCCCCAGGAATTCCATTCTGCTGCAAAACAGGTAATTTGGGGGTGTGACAGTAGAACTATTAAGAAAGAAATTGCATGCCAATTTTTCAAGTTAATAGCATTGATGGATAATTCATCATCTACATAGTAGAATACACTCTTTTAGTAGATAAGTAATTGTTATGTATGGACTTTCTCAAAAGTGTAGGGAAGTAAATAGAGCGCTATTTTCTTTCACTGGTTAATGAAACACTTACAATGTTGTCAAATCCAGTGGGAGTATTGTGTTCTTATTACTGAATAAGGAATTAATGTAATGATCTCTAATTCAGTGGGAGTTACAAGCTTTGTCATCTTGGTAGTAACCCAGATTATCTCTAGAATGCCTTAAAATAATTACTTTCCACTTGTAGACACTTATGTTTTCAAGGATAGTCATGTACGTTTCCTTATTAGACAATGAAGTGGTTCTACATCTACTAGTTATGCTAATATCAATGACACAATCATATTGATCACATAAACAAACATATGTCGTTTTGTTTATCTGCTACATGATATTGTTCCATGCACAAGTGGGAGAAATCTATATTGCGTGCAAGGTACAACATATAGGTATATGATTTAAAGGATTCTCTTGACTGCAAGGTAAGAGACTAACGTTCTAATATAACTTGTACATATCTAATTCAAGAAACACTTGGTGTTGCAATTTACATCATGTGAGAACTTGGCGAGATTGCAACAACAAAGTAAATCTCCATGTGAAGTCAGACCTTGCATGGACATATTTGCAGTTTCTAAATTAGACAAGTATTTAGAACATATGTCAAAATGATATATAAGACTACTTCAAATTAAATATTTATGTATTATTAGAATGACATAAATAAATGAAGTAATCTAATACTACTTCAATTTGTTTATTTATGTATTTTGGAATGACATAAATGAAAAATAATGTAGTCCTACATTATTGTGAAGTAAATAAATTAACTTGAAATTACTATTGAAACCAAAAGTTGTGTTCATAATTACTTTAGTTAAACATGTTTATGATTCATTGTAAAGACATAAAAATAAAGTCTTTTAAGACTTATAATAGAGTAAGACGTTAACTTGTTATGTTTTTTTTAATTAAGACATATACAAGAAGTCATTGAGTTGATCAATGATTTATAACGTTAAATGGGATTATAATAGTTTATGTTTTCTTGATGAGACATGGATATGAAGTGACTTGGTTAAAGAGTACTTGTGTTATAAAACATGCAATTGGCTTGAAAAGTCTATTATACCATTAAGTTGACTTAGTTGGTAAATAGGTAAGCCAAAAAGAATATGTTTATCTTATATATTGTTAGATTGTCTTACAATATTAATTCTAATGAATACCACAAGTTGATGATATGCTCAGTTAGGAGAATCAAACTTTATTTGATTTGTTTGATTCAAGATAACCATAACTTCTTTCTTAAAAAGTAACAAGGTTAGAAATTGAGTATGGATTGAATATACTCAATATGACTCCAAACTAGAAGATTGACAAAACACCATTTTATTATGGAATGTGATGAATCACATTAAGTTTTAAAATTGAAGATTCTGAATTTGTTAAACTACTTATGAATAGGTTATTAACAAACTATAGTCAGGAATTATCAATGTGTATTTGTAATGTCCCAAAAGAGAACAATGTAGTTTTCTTCTAATTGCTAAGTATATATAGATAGTCTATATATTACAAAAGTCAAGTGGGAGTTTTTTTTTTTATCTTGAAAGATAAAATTACAAGATACATAATCTTCTAAAACACACTAGTAAATATCATGATGAGGATAGACATGTAAATGATAGACCTCAAGATGATGTAATTTTCATTCATAGATCTGCAAGGATATCTCAGATATTTGATTTATATGCTGAGAAGAACATGAGTTGCAGGATTATAGTAAACCTGATAATCATTATGATGGATTACCAAATATTGAATTGGGTAAATTACTCATACTATGAATGTTAAAGATGATGTCCATAAAGATAATCAATTTTGGAAATTTGATTTGTCTTAATAGTTAGACTAGAGAATGGAAATGAGTTTCTTCAAAGAGATGAAAAACCCTAGTGGTTTGAATTTCTATGTAGAAATCACATGGACAATATTGTACACATATTTAATGCATGTCTTATGACAAAATTATTAATCATACTTAAGCAATTAATTGTGATTGAATATTCTTACCTAGACACATTAAATATATAAAGATGATAATTGTCATACTTGTTTTCATTAATATGAAATATGACAATGGAATATCAAAACTCTTTCTTGAGAAATTACTTGAGCGAGGACGGTAAGCAATCGAAAGGTTTTTTGAATTTATATAATCTTTGGAAGTGTACGAAGTGCAATAATTCATGAATGGATAAATACATGCATGTATAAAATTATTCTTATGTTTAATTATTAAATCCTAGTTTTGATTTATAATTGAAATAGGATAAATTTTAAGTATTTCTGAAAGCTAGTGGGAGTATTATGTTAAGATTTTAAATCTTATATGTTGTATAACATATAGGAAGTAACATTCCTTGTAAGCTAAATGTTAAGTCTTAGTTTGGAATAAAACTTCACTTGTAAGATTTAAGAATTAAAACATACAACCTTGGAATATATGTTTATTATTAATAAACATGTGCAGTAAAAATAAATGATTCTAATAAAACATGATATATCATTTGGGAAATGGATAAATATCTTTTGACAAGATAGAACATAAATGAAATCTAAGTTTGACCTGTAGATTCATCATGTACATCATGTAGTATATTCAAATTGTTGTATCATTCTTGAATGATAGATGATTTGACAACATTGATATCTAACTAAAAGTTATTAGATAACTTGTGTAATGAATATTCTAAAAGAATTACATCCTCAGCCTAGAATTGCTCCTAGATTCTATGGATGAACAATATGTCAATTGTTGTGCAAATTGTCATCAGCTACAAACTTGAAAGTTTGAAAGACATCAAACATTACACAATAAGATATTAAAGTTTACGGAGTTTTAATGAGCATATTGTTGTTTGTATATAATGATGCTGGTTTAATTGAGATGACACTCAATACTAGTCATGGTAGGATTTTATCATTGTTAATGGCCATGTGAACTAGTTGTGCTACTAAAAGCACAGTTGCATTATACATTAAAAGAATACGAATACTTTAAACTTTAAAATGTTTGAAAGTTTAAATTGTCATAAATTGGTGATAGAGGATGTCACACGCTTTTTGAATTATTATGTGGATTGGTGAATGCACACATACAAGTACTTCATTAATTGAATTCTTGAAATAAGTATTCTCAAAATTACGATAGATCAAGTTGGTTGTTTTTTTTTCCTTTTCAACAAGTATGATTGTCATTACTTGAGGCATAATTCATCAACTGGAATTTTCATGCATTGATCTATTTAGTATTTGGATAAGGGATGTTAAACAATTGTTATACTAAATCAAATACTTGGTATGTTTGATTTTATAATATATTGTATCCTATATTCGCATGTTTAATCCGTGAATAAATTTATTTATTCTAAATCATCCGTTGTCAATTAATGATATGGGAGTATCATTAAATTAAGACAAATATAAGGGATATGGTAGAATATACTTGAAAGTATATTGATGAGAATGCATACCAATTTCAGATGATATTCAATGAATTGAATATATGACTTATCCCAACTACATAATTTACTTTATGGATATTGTTGTTAAGTAAATTATGAATAGTTATCCTCAGACTTGAGATACTAGATAAGTGTCATGAATGTAGTGCACTTGTTGGGAATTATGCAAAGTAGGAATTCTGCTGAAAATAATGCTGAAGGAATCTGCTGAAGCACATGGATTCTGCTGAAGAAGAGTTTCTACTGAAGTAGTGAAACCGTGTAGATGGTTTCTGCGGAGATAGTTATTCCGTGTATTCTATAGTTAGTTAGGATATGCATGAGCTTTATTAGGAAGTTATAATGTATATCTTATTTAGTTTTATGTTTATACGTTTCTTGGGAAACGGTTTAGGGTTCCTTGTCTATAAAAGGAACACAATAGTATGAGTTATGTACGAGTTGAAAAAACAAAGTTTTATATAATTTAAAAGATCCATACAGGATCAAAGTGTTCTTAGTTATTTGTGTTATTGCTTGTGTTTAAATTCCGCTTAAGAATACAAGTTATAGAGACTGTCTTTTAGTGTGCTTGTGATTACATAAGTATAACTAATGATCTACGAGTGCTCATAAGATCTATCAAGGTCTTTGTTTCAACAAGTGGTATCAAAGCCTCAGGAGAGTCTCTACGATACTAAGAACAGTCTTTTCTCTACACCCATACAACCAAAACATCATTAACCATGCCTGGATCAGATGATGATCTTGAAGTTACCAACAACCAAAACAACACCTCTATGCAACAACTCAGTCTCTCTAACAGCAATGCTAAGTTTCCTTATCTCAAGAATGAGGAGTACGATTTGTGGTCAATGAAGATGCAGAACTGGATCTCCAACATTGATTGGAATCTATGGGAAATCATGAAGAAGGGGAACAGTTTGAAGAGGACTATCACAGATCCTGATGGTAATGTTACCATTGTTCCTCCCAAATCTGCTGAAGAGATACTGGCCGTGCAAAGAGAGCACAAAGTGAGAACTATCCTTCTTCAGGCTATACCTAAAGATCACTTGGGTGATTTTCACTACATGCTGGATGCAAAGGACATATGGATGGCTATCAAGGCAAGGTTCGGTGGCAATGAGGAGTCAAGGAGAATGAGGAAGTCTATGTTGAAACAACAGTTTCAAGAGTTCCAAATCTCAGAAGAAGAAGGTATCCACAAGGGATATGACAGGTTTCATAAGATATTGAGTCAGTTGAATCAGCTGAAGGCAAAGCCAGATAATGATGACTGTAATTCAAAGTTCTTGCGATCTTTACCTTCAACCTGGTTACAAGTAAGCATTGCCCTCAAGGCTAAAGGTGGGCTGGACATGCTCACTTTTGATGAACTATACAACAGACTTAAATCCCTTGAGCCTGATGTTAGAAGTCCCTTTCGTGCATCCACTCCTGGTCACACAGCATTTGTCGGGGCCTCCTCCTCCAATATGATGACACATGCTCCAATTCTAACTTACACATCATCATCATCTTCTTACACTACCACTCCATCAAGTGCTCAACCTAAAGCTGGTAGTGTGTTGGAAGATGTTCTTCACTCGTTTGTTGCTGACTATGATACTCAACAGCATCTTGTTTATGAAGATTTTGAACAGTTGGACCCATTTGATATGGAGGAGATGAAATTGAAGTGGCAGGTGGCCATGCTTTCAGTAGATATCAAGAGGTTTGAGCAGAAGTTTGGGAGAAAGTTTGGCTTTCAGGGAAGAGATCCAGCTAGATTTGACAGAAGAAAAGTCAAGTGCTTTACTTGTCACCAGATGGGTCACTTCTCAAGGGAATGCAAGGATAGGAAGGCTGGAGATGGAGTTAGATATTCTTCCTATCAGCAGAATCAAAAGGAAGCTGGAACTTCGAAGACTGGAACCTCAGCTGCTCTAGTCACCATGGATGAACATGTCAACTGGTCGATGCATGAGCCTGTGAATGAGGAAGCTTCTGATGCTGAGAATATTGGATTGCTGGCTAGCTGTACTTCAGAGGATAGGCATGATCAAATTGCCTTGATGGGCATCTCTCAGGTACACAACTGTGTTTTTGGTTGTAGTGAACGATACAATGAACTTAAGGAAGCCTATGATATTTTGAAACCTAAATATAATGAATGCTATGTTGAAGTTGAAGCTTATAAACAGGCGTTAAAAACATTAGAAAGACAAAAAGTGAGGTTTCAAAAGAATCAATTGGCTTATGATGAAAAAATAAGGGTGTTACAAAGTGATCTAGATTGTGCTAAAATTGATTTAAAATGCACTGAAAAAGAAAAATCTGATGTAGTCTCTGAAAACCTAGTGCTAAAAGAGAAACTAGATGAGGAAATAGCTAGATATAAACAATGGTTAATATCAGGTAACAATCTAGCTAGAGAGATCTATAGTAGTCAATCTGAGACCTCTGCAATAGGTTTAGGTTTTAAAAAGTATGTAGGATTAGAAGCTAGGCATGATGGGCGTAGAACTACACCAGCAGGTTTAGCTAATTATGTCAAAGAAGGTGAATTACATGCTGTACCTGGATCTATTAGAGGAATACCTATGCCTGTTGACCTTTCCATTACTGTTGACTTTGATGGATCACACCATCTATATGGCAAAAAGTCAAAAGACTTGCCAGACCCTGATTCTTCATCTAATGATTTTGTCTCTTGCTCTGTCAGTGACAAATCTTCTGATCAAGGGTCTACTTCTTATGCCAGCTGTGATTCAAGTGATAAGTCAGACCTACCCAAGACTGCACCCAAGACTCCCTACAAGCCTTTTAGAGTTGCTGCTGAGGAATCATCTTCCAAGACAGTTTCTTCTGAAGACTTGTCTTTTAATTCTTTGCATAATAATACTGTTAAAAACAATTCCTTTAATGTTTGTGGTTTGAATGCTTTTACATGTAATAGAACATCTTTCAATTTGAATAAATCTTCTAAAAAGAAGACATGTTTTGTTTGTGGAAGCCAATTTCATTTGATTAAGGATTGTGATTTTTATGAGCAAAGAATGGGTGTATGTGCTAATCAGCAGAAATCTAGACCAATGTTAATGATATACCACCTTTTATTCCACAGGCAACCCATAATAAATCTTCTTCATTTCCTTGGAGAAGATCTGTTGCTAGACCATATGTGCAACCTACTAGTGCATATTTTAAACATGGTTATTGGCCTGGATGTGTTGACTCAATGTATGTTGGGAAGGGATATAGGGATACTGCTATGAAGCCCTCAGCAGGTTGTTCTTGGACCAAAAAGGGACCTCATTTTAAATGGAAACCCAAGAACAATAGTGGATCTTATTCATCTGCGTGGCCTACCTCTAATGATCCACAAGGCAGGCTCAAGTCAGTGATGAATTGAGCCTCCATAGTGTACTAATTTTTTGTATAATTTTGTTGTTGTTGTAGGATCATCCTCTTAAGCATAAGGAAGTTGGTATTGTTGACAGTGGTTGTTCTAGAAGCATGTCAGGAAACAGAGATATGATGCATAATTTCGTACCCATAGAAGGAGGAGGCAATGTGACTTTTGGTGGAAGTGATGGTAGGATCACTGGGAAAGGCACCATCAAAACACCTTTACTGGATTTTGAGAATGTGTACTACGTAAGGGAACTGCAACACTTCAACTTGTTCTCAGTCTCACAAATATGTGACACCAAGAACAAAGTATTCTTCTCTGAGGATGAATGTCTTGTGCTGTCTAAAGACTTCAAACTTCCAGAAGATTCATCAATTCTGCTGAGAGTTCCTAGAAATCACAATCTATACACATTCAACTTGAATGATGTTCAACCAGAAGGTGACCTTACTTGTTTAGTGGCTAAAGCATCCCTGGATGAATCTACTAAATGGCATAGAAGGATGGCTCATGTGAACTTCAAGACCATAAACAAGCTTTCTAAACTGGGTCTTGTTGAAGGACTACCTTCCAAAGTTTTCACCAATGAACATACTTGTGTTTCCTGCAACAAAGGGAAGCAACACAGAGCCTCATACAAAGCTATTACTTCTGTGAGCATTATCTCAGTACCTCTTTAGTTGCTGCATATGGACCTCTTTGGTCCAACTCAAGTCAGAAGCATTGATCAAAAGTATTTTTGTCTGGTAATCACTGATGACTATAGCAGATTTTGTTGGGTATTCTTTCTGAGGACTAAAGATGAAACATCTCAAGTGTTGAAAGAGTTCATTACCCTTGTTGAAAACCAGTTGAATAAAAAGGTCAAAGGAATTCGGTGTGATAATGGGACAGAGTTCAAGAATGCTGTATTAATAGAACTCTGTAAGTCTAAAGGGATAAAAAGGGACTATAGCACTCCACGAACCCCACAACAAAATGGGGTAGCTAAAAGAAAGAATAGGACCTTAATAGAGGCTGCAAGATCAATGCTGGCAGACTCTAAACTACCCACTATGTTTTGGACTGAAGCAGTTAGCACAGCTTGTTATGTACTGAACAGGGTATCCATTACTAGACCTCATTTCAAGACACCATATGAACTTCTCACTGGGAAAGTTCCTGCTATTCATTACCTCAAACCTTTTGGTTGTCAAGTGACCAAAATGGAATACTAGTGATCCACTGGGTAAATTTGATGAGAAAGCAGATGATGGGTATATTGTGGGTTATTCAGCTCATAGTAAGGCTTACAGGGTATACAATTTATCTACTAAGAAGATTGAGGAGACTTTGAACCTGAGATTTCTAGAAGACAAGCCTAATGTTCAAGGACAAGGTCATGTTTGGTCTTTTGACCTTGATTACTTAACTGATTACTTGGGCTATTCTAGACATGTGGCTAACCAAAATGCAGGTACTCAAGAGTCTCCCACTAACAATGCATGTACCATGGATGCTGACTCTGACAGTGAGTTTGAAGATGATGAACAACCTATTATTGTGCCTTCTTTCTCTCCTAACCATTTTGCAGGTGATACTTCCAAAGTTACTTCTGATGAGAGTGAAGATGCAGTCAAAAAGATCTTTAAGTACCTGAAAGGTAAACCTCATTTAGGTCTTTGGTACCCAAAAGAGTCTCCTTTTAAGTTGGAAGCATATAGTGATAGTGACTATGCTGGTGCAAATCTGGATAGGAGATCCACAACTGGAGGTTTCCAATTCCTTAGAAAGAGATTGATTTCTTGGCAGTGCAAGAAACAAACTATTGTGGCTACCTCATCTACTGAAGCAGAGTATGCTGCTGCTGCAAATTGCTGTGGACAGGTTCTTTGGATACAAAATCAATTGTTGGATTATGGGTATAATTTCATGAACACAACACTTTTTATTGATAATCAAAGTACCATATGCATTGTTAAAAATCCAGTTTTTCATAGTAGCACTAAGCATATTGAAATCAGGCACCACTTTATAAGAGATGCATATGACAAACATTTGATAAAAGTGGTTAAGATTCACACTGATGATAATGTGGCAGATTTACTAACTAAGGCTTTTGATGGACCAAGGTTTCAGCACCTTGTGGTCAATATTGGGATGCTTAACCCTTAACTGCAAAGTTTAAGGGGAGGCATAGGCCTCAGGGGAGGCATATGCCTCAGGGGAGGATTCATGTTGTAAACTTTGTAAATTATTGTTTATATTTTTGTTTGCTAACACTAACCAGCTAATGTTCTTTTAGTTTGTTTGTCTTGGTTTGGTTTGTGTGTTTCTCTGTGTCTGTTTTGCAGATTGCATATATAAGTTCAAGTTCACCATGGTTGGTCAATTCGAATATGGTCAAGTAAGCTTAAAAGCTTGTTTCTACTGAAGATAAGTACTGAAGTGAGCTAATGATTTCTACTGAAGAGAAGTACTGAAGTTAAATTGTTCATTCATTCAAGAAACAGTTTACAGTTTACAGCTTACAGCTTACAAATAACAATCAACTTCAAATGATAATACAAGATCATTTTTATACAAGATCTACTAAACCTATTCTAGCTCCTATCATCTACTAGCTCATATCATCTATTCCAAACGCTGGATATGCATGACCAGTACGACGAAGAAGCTAAGGATCAAAATGGGAAGGATGGATTGATGAAAACAAAGATGATGAAGATGAATACAGTAGATGGATGTGTGATATGAAAATCTTCGGTTGTTCCATCTACTCGTTCCACCATAAAGCAATCACTCCATCTTCCTTTTGCCCTTTCCCTTTACGATATGAGATGAAGCACCAAAACATGGCGCAGGAAGAGCTAACACCACCTCTCTTCTGGCACGTGGCCTTGGTTGAGGTTGAGGTGTTGAAGGTTGGGGGTGTGATGTTCTCTCCTTGTTGGAGTCATCAGGGTCATCAGAAGACTCACTTGGATTCACTACACTATCATCTTCAGAAGAAGGGAGAAATGGGGATTTCAAAGGTCGAGGGTCATATGGATATTGGAAAAACTGGAGTGAATCATCACTGGATGATGATGATGATGATGGAGAGGAGGTTGGATCAATGACCTCTGGTTTGTTATTCATGGTTATTATTGATTGGAGTGTTTGGTGAAATTAGGGTTTGTGAAGATAATTGGGGTAAGTTGATGTGTGTTAATGTGCATTGGGATTATTTTATATACGGATTCAAGGTTTAATGTGATTTAATGCGAGTTGAGTGACACAGTAAAACGAAGATATTTACTGAAGCTTCTTGATTACTTGAGTTCTTTCTGCTGATTAACCTTCTTCAGCAGATTGACCATTGTTTCTGCTGAAGTAGTAATTTAATTTAGTAGAAGTTGCTTTACACGTCAGATTTGGTCAACAACTTATTCCGATATTTATGACCATAACTTGGGAAACTTCTACTAATACCTTATACGCATATCTTCACCTAAAATTAACTGATTCCCTCTTCACTCGATTTAAACACACTTTCAGTTGAATCATAACCCATTATCTCAATTTCTCATGGCGCTCCAATTTAAGAAAGATCATAACAAAGTTGCTTTTCTGGGAAAAGCTAAGGGTAGTGAAGTGTATGAACCAATGGTGGAGTTCTTGAAAAGGTCCAAGATTCATTATGCTTTAACACATTCTCCTAATGTGATATATGAATCGTTGGTTACACAATTTTGGGCATCTGCTGCAAAATGGAGTGACACAGAGATTGTGGCTATAGTTGACGGAACAGAGTATGTTGTGACATAGGAGTTGATAAGAAGACAGCTTCGCTTGGATGATGTTAATGGGGTTTATCACTCTAATGTTGTGGAGATACTTGCTGGACTAAGAGCTTTTGGATACCAGAGTACGAGGACTGATATATGGTTCAAGAATCAGCTTTGTCCTATGTGGAGGTTTTTGGTACACACATTGCTTCAGTGCATAAGCAATAAATCAGGAGGACGGGATCAATTTTCTACTCAATTGGGATGTGGTATTGTATGTCTTTCTTAGGGGTTAACTTATAACTTTTCTAGGTTTATTTTTGATAATATGGTTGAAAATATTCATAGGAAAAAGCATAAGTTTTTAATGTACCCTAGGTTTTTGCAAATGGTTTTAGACATTACTACCCAAGCCCAGGCCTTTTGTCCCATAGGAGCTTTAACTTCTAAACTATTTTCTTCAACGAAAACTCACTGTGAGGGGGAACATCATCCTTTGCTAGCAGCTATGTTGCCTCAAGGCAATGAGGCTGCTGATGAGGATTGGTGATCCACCTTCTACCAATGTTGCTGCTGATGGTAATCCTTCAGTTGCCATTGATGAGGGTCCTTCTACTACTGCTGAAGCATCACATGTTACTCCTGACCAACCTCTACCTATACCTTCACCCAGAACTAGTCCTAGTCCACCACCTACTCAAGTTACTATTGATGAGTTTGAGACTGAGCTTAATAAACTGACCACACCTAGTCCTATTAGGGAACCATTTAATGAAAGTTCTCCTTTCATTGAGCATGTTCATATTTCTCCTGAGAGGTCCAATGAAGTTCCCATTACCACTGAGCAATCTGATGGTGGAGCTGAGGACCCTATTACACTTACATCTGTATATGCTCTAGTGAACAGGTATGTGGCAGAAGTTGCAGATCTCAAAAAGGAGCTTGCTGAGACTAAATCTACACTTGGTGGTGAGATTGTGGAGTTGAAGAGCAAGGTTAAAGACTTAGAGGACCAACTTGGAAAGAGTAGAAAAAGGGGATTTTTGGTTTCTTCTGATGAGGAGCAAGAGGATACTCAATTTGAGTCACTTGAAATTTTGGCTGATGTGGCTCAGAAGACTGATATTCCTTCACCAGTTATTGCTGAATCTTCAAAGAACAAGAAACCTATTCAGTTTTCTAGAAGAAAGAGAAGACATTATTTGAGTAAGGATTCTTCTGAACCTTCAAAGGTGTCAGGTGTTGCAACTGCTGATGATCAACTGAAGGATGTTGCTTCTGAACATGGTCAAGCTTCATTTGTTCAAGAACCACCAGGTCCTTCACCTTCAGCAGATTATCCTGAAGTCTTTCTTGCAGGAAGAAGTTTTAATCTAGACCCTAATGATGATGTCTTTTCTACACCTGTTGAAGATTTGTCTCAACATGTTTCTTCTGATGCTAATTTGGGTGTTTCTTCTGACGTTCCTATTGTTGACATTCCTTATGATGATTCTGCTAAGGAGTCTGCTAATACAGGGAAAGGTGAAATGATTGATGAAGAGCTTGGTTCAGATCTTGTGAGTGAACAGGAAAGGCAAGCGCAAGATAGGATGTTTGTTGAGTATGAAAATATGCAGAAGAGTCGTGCATTGGCTCAAACACTTACAGCTCAATTTACTACCAATTTGCTTCCTGAGAGACAAAGAGAACTTGATGAACTAGCTACTCAGATTCCTGATGAGCAATGGGATGTTTATACTAATCAAACTGCATCCAATTCTAATCTTGCACAAAGAATTTTAGGAGCAGACTTTGATAGTGCAACATTTGCTGAACAAATGGTGGCTATTGGACAACAAAGGAAGCAAGTTGCAGCTGCACAAAGAAAAGCTATTGCTGCACAGAAAGCTAAAGAAAAGAGGGAAAGACCACAAACAGCAGCTCAAAAGAAAGCTTATATGAGAATGGTGGTGTATAATCAAAGTAGTGTTATCTATCAGAAAGGTTTAACAAAGAAGCAAGTTTGGGCTTTAGATGATTCTGAGTTGATTAACATGTATCATAGGGTTATGAAGTATATTACACCATCTTCTAATTTGAAAAGGAGTGTTGGTGCTTTGGATGCTCCTGAAGCAAAGAGACCGAAGCAAGTTGAGATTGTAGATAATTTTGATGATGTTTTACCCAAGATGAGTTCTCCTGTTGTTACTACTGAAGCATCTACTGAAGCTATCCATTCAGCTGAAAGGGTTCAATCTGCTGAACCTCATATTGTTTCTTCTGAAACATTGCCTTGTGTTGCACCTGTTGATAAAGAAGGAGATGCTATGATTAGGGAAGCTGAAAAAGCAGCTGCAAAAGCTAAAAAGGCGAGAGAGGTACTTGACAAAATGAATGCCTTACGTGGTGGTGTTCCAAATAAGTCCGCTTCTACTTCTTCCACTCATGCTAAAGATGTCCCTGATGAATCTGAGGATGTATCTATGGAGATTTATATACCAGGTATGAGGAAGAAAAGGATGTCTAAAAGAAGACACATTTCCCTAAGGAGATCTGTGCGATCTGATGGGACACATACATCTAAAGTTAAGAAATCTCACAGGAGTAGTCCTTTGGATTTAAAGGCTGCTGAGTCAACCTTTATTAGAGAAGGATCTGCTGATGTTTTTCCTGAGGGATCTCATGATGTGTTGACCAATTGGACTTTGACTGATGGGGAGCTTAACACTATTCATCGGCTGGATAATTCTACTATGCAGTTCAACTTCTTGAAGGAAATATTTCATTTGGTGGATAGACACGATTTGAATACTTTGTATAGACTTGTCACTAAGCATTATACTACTCATTCACCACAGGGTTCTGGTTTATACTTGTTGGGTGATCTTCAAGTTCTGTTTGATTCTCAATCTCCAGATGGTAAAGGGTATTCTATTTGGAAGAATTCACATAAGTGGAAGGTTGAGAGTTGGAGATTTTATCCTATGCCATGTGTGCATGTGGTAGAGACACAATGTGGTATGATTGTGTGCATGTTCTCAGATAAGATTTATCCTTTGTCTGTGTCCTTGATGGAGATAATGCTTAGACAAAAGTTGGAAGCTCCACCTGATCCAGTTGGGAATGATAAGCTACATGCAGAACATTGTGTTGAATTGATTAAGACTCAGCTTCTGCAACATAAAGCATCATCTTGACTATGGTATCTTGTATATTTTGTAATATTTGTTTTCTTTGTTTTTTTTAGTTAAAAAAAAAAAAAAAAAAAAAAAAAAAAAAAAAAAAAAAACTATGTATATTCTTGAGTTTATCTAACTTTTATTGCAGGTTTGTTGTATATTTTTGATGGTTATCGACTCACCAGCTGTGCCTTGTGTACATCAAAGAGTTGGCTAGTCCAAAGGGTACAGCTTTGGTAAAGACACATCAAATCTGTTGATAGCTGTAATGGTTTGCTCAAATTCATAGGGACTGCAACCACCCATGCTTAATTGTTGAGGGTTGTATGGTCATCAATTCACCATGGTTTATTCCTTTTTGGAATCCAAGAATTGACTAGCCCACATGTATATGGCTTGTGGTAAAGGCAGTGGAATACCATATTGGGTTCTCAATTCACCAAAGGTGATTCTTTCTCCTAAGAATTGACTAGTCCTGAGCAAACAGCTACAGGTAAAGACATTTCAAATCCGTTCATGGTTGCTGATTTGCTACTAAATCAGATGGTTATCAGTGTACCATGGTTTTCGAACTTAAACATTTGGCTACTCCATTAGTGATGGCTATTGGTAAAGAGACATCCAATCCATTATTTTCAATGATTCACCTCTCACAGGAGTTAACACACCTGGATGTGATGAGAATAGTATGAAACTAATATGTTTTGATGTATCTGCTGTCATTTGTTGCTGCAAAGATCTGGAGTTTCAGAGTTTTGTCATCATAGAGATGTAATTGTTTGGTTCTTTGCTGCTGATGTTTGAGTACAATCCTCTAGTTTTGAAGTGTTAAAGATATATCCAGAAACTGGAACTTAACCTAGTCAAATTCCAGTTTAGGGGAGGATTGTTGGGAATTATGCAAAGTAGGAATTCTGCTGAAAATAATGCTGAAGGAATCTGCTGAAGCACATGGAATCTGCTGAAGAAGAGTTTCTACTGAAGTAGTGAAACCGTGTAGATGGTTTCTGCGGAGATAGTTATTCCGCGTATTCTATAGTTAGTTTGGATATGCATGAGCTTTATTAGGAAGTTATAATGTATATCTTATTTAGTTTTATGTTTATACGTTTCTTGGGAAACGGTTTAGGGTTCCTTGTCTATAAAAGGAACACAATAGTATGAGTTATGTACGAGTTGAAAAAACAAAGTTTTATATAATTTAAAAGATCCATAGAGGATCAAAGTGTTCTTAGTTATTTGTGTTATTGCTTGTGTTTAAATTCCGCTTAAGAATACAAGTTATAGAGACTGTCTTTTAGTGTGCTTGTAATTACATAAGTATAATTAACGATCTATGAGTGCTCATAAGATCTATCAAGGTCTTTGTTTCAACAGCACTTCTGTGGAACAACTTAACGCTATACGTAACTGGTAGTCATAAGGGTTGTTTCCTGAAGTGTTGCAAAGTTCATGGGTTATTCTTGTAGTCAAGATAGAATTTGTTCCTTCAAATTTATTTTGGAGTTTAATACTGCTGGGACCCTCGTAGGTTTGACAAGATGTTTGCGTGGCCACGCCCAAAGATCTCCCCTGAATATGTTCAGAAGATTTGGTAATCTTGCTCAATCACTTATAACGAGAAACAGAATGGTTGAATAAAGAATGACTTAATTCCATATCTTTATTTAACATGGTATTAGAAACAAAAGGATAATAATATTGAGAAATCATTAAAAGGTTTTCCAGGAGCCTTGATTGAGTTGTACTAGACGCATCGAAGTGTTGCTAGACGCTAACCGATGTGATCACTCTATTAAGATATGGCCAAGTGGGAGCTGTTGGTTTAATGGACAATAAATTAATAGACGTGTGTTAGGATCGAACTCGAGACCACAGGATTGCACACTTTACGTATGAGAATTAAAGTTAATAATTAAATATAAATGTTGTATTTATTTATTAATTAAACGAAATAACATAACGGACGTTAAGTAATTAGTGTAATGGACTAACGGTTCTTTATATGTATTTGGAAAAGGACTAAGTTGTAAATAATGGGAAGGTTTCGGAATTCCTTGTGGGATACCTCATCCGATCGGCCACAAGAAAAGGAAACCCAATCCATCTACAACTCAAACTTGTTCACCAAGTTTATTTGGGTATAAATACAAAACCAAGGGTGTTTGTAATTTATTTCTTGTACTCATTAAGCTAAACCTAAAATTGTTTTGTGTGTGCTTTGCTCCAAACGATCGTACACCCTCTCCAAGGTGTCGATCTACATCTTTTCCAAACACAAAGTTATTTTTTTGATTAAAACTAGCATTGCTTCAATTCAGTATAGTACGTGTGTACAAGAAAGTGGTACTAACACATTATTGTTAGTATTCTTGGATTGAATTACAAAACGGTAAGGGGTAATTCATATAATCCTATAAACCCTAATTAGGGTTCATCCAAATTGCTAGTTTTGTGGATTTGATTCTTGTTCGGCTAGAATCAAGAAAGGTACGTGTTAGGAATTGGAAATTCTAGTGTGAAGCATCGGTCACCCCATGTATAATCTAGCTTAAGTTAGCTCGTAGACATATCGTTTATTATGTTTATTGTTAGTCAGTTATTAACATAGGTTAGTCTAGTGCAACACCGTGGAGGAAGGACGGGTCTTTACCCACTGTATGCCTGATCCACAACCCGTAGGAGGGTGTTTTATTTTGTATAAATAGCCCTCTCCCCACAAGGGAGAGGGTTGGATGTTTATTTGGAATCTAACCTTCCATGAGTTTCTCTTTCTAGAATATCCCACTTTCTCTCTCTAAACCATCTAATCATATGCCTTATTTGTGATTGATTGTGTGTTTATGAAATCCAATATGTTACAAATGGTATCAAGAGCCATGGTTTGATCATCTCTCTTACATATCCTTGGATTTATAGTGCTTTTAGATGGTTTTTGAGTTTGAAAAAGTTTAGTGGTTTTTGCATCATTTGGATCATTTCTAGTGTTAAAGTTTGAATTTTTGGTGTACTTTTGTGTTAAGAATCATTGTAAGTGCTTGGGTTCTGATTTGGTAAGCTTGAATCACTATGGTTGAGCTTGTTTTGGATTGAAAAGTGTGTTTTTGAAGTTTTTCTTGCTAGCGACTTGGCTCTCGTAGTGTTTTTCATCGTAGCGACTTGCTTCAGTAAAAGTTAGCGAGTTACAGTGTTAGTTGTTAGCGACTTGAGCCTAGCGACTTGTCTATTGAGACAAGCCGACAAATAGTACACGTTAGTGGATTCTCCACTACGGCTAGCGACTTGGTGAGGTTAGCGACTTGCTTCAGAAATTGTTAGCGAGTTGTAGTGTAAATTGTTAGCGACTTGATACTAGCGACTTGGATCTTAGCGAGTTTTTCTTTAGCAACTTAACTGTGTCTAGCGACTTGGTGCTTAGCGACTTGTTGTCATAATTCTTAGCGACTTGGTGCTTAACGACTTGTCTTCTAATTCGTAGCGACTTGGTGTTATGGTTCTTGGCGAGTTGTTTTGTTAGCGACTTGTCTATATAGCAATTTGGTAAATTGATGCAAGTTACTCATATCTAATATCCATCAACACAATGTCTTACATCACTGACCCTTTAATCTCCCAAGTGCTTGAACTTTATGATACCTTACAGAACAATGAAACTGGTTGCTATTCTGAATGTTCTACCTTGATTGATTCAGCAATTTATGATCAACACACTTCACAATCTGAGTCAAAATCTAATGAGTCACACTTGGTATTGACAAATGATGCAAGGCAAATGGAATGCAACATTGAGTCATTTCAACTACTTCATCAGCACCTCACACATCTGTTATCCACAACTAGGCATCGAACATGCAGTGCTCTCTTTCATCAGGACTTATCCACATTGACAAGAACTGTGTTGCTAAACTTAGAACAAATGAAGCTTCAAATTACTAAAACGAAGGTATTAATGGAAGACTCGAATGCTGCACTTCAAGTAATCTACAACCAATTTCAGCCATTTATCAATGGGGAATATTCCGCAGACTCTGATCAACATGTGACTGGAATTTCATTCAAGAAACATACTGGAATGGAAATTCATGACTACATCAACACATTTATTCAACTTATGGATAATGTGGATATGTACATTAGGGAAGTTGCTCAAGAGAATGTTCATTTGAATGTGTTGAATGGGTGTCAGATAAAATCAAATGAAAGCTGTGCTAAATCGGGTAATGGGCCAGTTGAAAGAATGGATGATGCTGAATGCAGTATATCAGATACAACAAAGGATGATGAAACCGACTGTACTGAATACAAAGGCTCAGAGTAAGAGTCAGAAAATCTTGAATCAGATTTCATTTCAGTACCTCCTGTTATGCATGAGGAGAATACAGATGCCATCCCAGCAAATGATCCGGAGTTATGTGATGAGGTACCCTTTACTGATCAACATAATGCATCCACTAATGCGCCTGATCATTTTTATCCTAACTCTGATCACGATATTGATAAATGTTTCTTGGTTAAGCCTGAATCTAAAATCTTCAAAACAAATGACATGGTCGAAAAAGGGGTTTATAAT
Organism: Chrysanthemum seticuspe; assembly: GCA_019973895.1. Classification (NCBI taxonomy): domain Eukaryota; kingdom Viridiplantae; phylum Streptophyta; class Magnoliopsida; order Asterales; family Asteraceae; genus Chrysanthemum; species Chrysanthemum seticuspe. The sequence goes on along the minus strand of BPTQ01000006.1, from coordinate 238,864,538 downwards.
AAACTTTCAAACAAATACTCAATTCTTGAAAAACATTTCATTTCCTTGGAAATTGCAATACAACAAAGAAAAGAAAGTTTTTTTTTACTACAAACACCAGCATAAATCCGGAATTCCCAGAATTTCAAGAATTTTTTGAAATTAACCACTTAAAAACCCAGATTCAGGACAAAGATTCAACAATATGCAATCTGAAATTAGAACTCTCAGATCTACATAAGAAATGTAATATAGGGATGAACAATCCTAACCATGAAGTAAGTGATAAACTTAAATCTAGGAATGATGAATTGGCTCTGTGTGTGTCCAACCTATTGAGAGAAAATGAGTCCTTAAGAAAGAAATTATTAGAGAACAATTCCAAGTTGATAGATCAAACTAATTCCCTCTTGGCTGACATTGATGTCCTCAAAGCCCAAATTCAGGATAAGAGCTTCACTATTTTTTCCTTAAAAATGAGCTTAGGAAATTTATTGGAAATAGGGTGAACACTAAGTTTGCAAAACCATCAACCTTGGGAAAGCCAATTGTTTAGAACAACTTAAAACATACTGTAGTTAGGCAGACCAATGCTTTTAGAACTGAAAGATTTAAACCATCGAAATCTAAGCTTGCCTCCCAAGTTGATGCGAATACTGTTTTGACAAAACCAGTCACTTCACTATTTCATTCCTATATGATGAATAACAAACCCCTGGTAAATGTTCAAAGTTCTAAGATCAGGAATACTAGGAGTTCATCTAGTTCTCATATGAAGCATCAAATGGCTGATCAATCCCCTAAGAAACCAACTAATTACAAAAGGACCAATATTCAAAAGAGGGAAGTGTCTACATCCAAATCTACTAGCAGCTGTTTCAAATGGATTCTCACTGGAAAATTATTTAAGTTTACAGGATCCAAACGGACTTACATACCTAGATCTTGCCTTAATTGGATGCCCACAGGAAAACTCTTCAAGAATATTGAACCTAAAGGGATCTCTATTAATGACACGCCTAGATCAAACTGTGCAACATCCAATAGTGAGATTACTCATGTCACTAACTCATCTATTTGCAATACTACATGTGCTTCTAGTGCAATGTGTCCTCAATCTTTTTCAGGTACAATGCTCAATTCAATCAAGAACATCATGACTTGGTTTCCATCAGAAATGAATATTGCTCACTCAGGAATTGTAGCTTACCAGAATTGATGTACCTCTTACATTGACTCCTATTCGACTTGAATCAGGACTCGCTCTTATAAATCTGTGTACAAATCAGTTTTAAAAAAATCATTTTTTTTACAAATCTTTCTTACTAATATCTAAAATCATTTGGAAAAAGATATATCTCTTGTTATCGATAACATCTACGGTCCTAGAAATGTCATTCAATAATGACACGGGATCATAGATGAAGTTCGAACAAAAGATATACTCTTATTTTATAACGGGTGGGTTAAATTCAATCAATGTTCATTGGTGACATTGATTGAGGGGGAGAATTTTACAAGTTATCTCGTTTTTCTCTACACCATTGTTGGATATGTATTGTGCTCAGATGCATGTCTTTGTCTTGTGCTGTTTCATGGTGTCCTCTGTGTTAGTTTGCTTATCTTATTATGTTATCTGTGTCAGTTTGCAATCTGATAAGTTTATGGACTGAAAGTGTCTATAATACATAATATGATAGATAACGACTTTCTTTTGATGTAATAGATAGCAACTTGCTTTTGAAATGATAGATAGCAACTTACCTTTAACAGAGTTAGCGACTTGGCAAGTATAGTGTGGGTTTGCGACTTGGCAAGTAAAGTCTTAGCGACTTGTTATTTTACTTTGCTAGCGAGTTGCTAGACGTTCCCACAAGTACAGGGACTAAAAGTGGCAGCTTGGTATTCTTGTAAAAATCTGTTCCTATACCCTAGCGACTTACCATTTAGTTTTCATAATTTCATAAAACCAAAAGCTTGTCTTGTGCTATTTCTCTCTCGTGACGATTTTTCATTGCAACCTGATTGTGGTATATGTTACATCTTGCCTTTTCCGTTCTTTACATGTGATGTAAATATGCATATCCTAACACAGATCCTTTAACAGATTCTATTCGTGCTGTTTGATCAATCTTCATCCCACTCGCTTAGGTTTGTTAAAGGATTCATCTATTGAAACAAATGTTACATGTATTAATGGGTTTAGTGCAGATTGGGGTTCACTTGGATTGAAGTAGTTTATGTTGTTATGTGTTGTAAATAGTGTTTTAGTGACTCGCTATTATGTTTGTATATGGGTTGCTTTGTGATAACGCTACACGCGTCGTTCGGGGTCAAAGGAACTTCCTCGAGCAAGTTTTATAACACCCTAGGCAGTGAACCTAATCGTTGTAGTGTAGTATTAGGGTAAGCCACGGGTATTGATATCGCTCTCTATGGGAATAGGAATGCTAGTGAGAAGTTACTACGCTAAGGTTGGGGGTTGAGGAAGATTATTTTTTATCTTTTTTATGTTTTTTTAGGAAATGTAAAGGTACGAATCTCGGGGTTTGGATTTGGGGGTTGGTATTTATACCGATTACTCTAATTCTCTAATTATCTAATCTAAGGTGTATGTAGTCTATGTCTAATTATTGTGTGCTCGTATGATAGTTTTGTTAATACAAATAAGCCGTAAAAACGTTTATTTATATTTTACGATCTTCTAATGTTTTGTCGATAACAAAAGTAAAATCATATTAACGAAACAAATAAAATACGTAAATGGTTTGAACTAATAGTTTTATAACACACTTACGTTTTCACATAAAACACTATAACAAGATTAAGTGATTTTATATTTTAGATACACATGTACAACAACTAGTGTTTACATATTGGCTTAACAAGTTTAAGTAACTCTATGAGTTAGATACATATGTACAACAACTAGTGTTTACATATTGGGTTAATACATACTTATATTAAGTACACTAAAATGGGTAAAAACAAGTATATACTAAAATGGGTAAAAGCAAGTATATACTAAAAACTAGCAAATGGTTTTTGACCCATAACCCATGGTTTTACATATACCACTTACACAAGTTCAATGTATCCTTAAGGTACATTGTATCTATATTGAAAACCATGGATCAACCCATGACCCATGACCCATAACCCAAAATACCCATGTGCAAAGAGGAGCGGACCACGGATCCCTAGCTTTGTGCTAGCCGGATCCCAAGTGGAAGGGATCCGTGGGATCCGGGGAAACAGTAGAGAATTTCCTCTATAAATAGAGAGCCATTTCTTCCTTTCTATTCATCCCTTTTACACACATACTTCCCCCAAGTATTCTAACCCTCTAACCTCAGATCCAAGAGATCTATGTAGCTTTTCTCTTTTGTTTTTGTGTGATCTTGTAGATTCCTATTAAAGGAAAGATCACCACATCATGAAGACGTGCAAGCTCAAGTCCATGAGTTGCCATGCTTCGTCATCATCAAGACAACGAAGGTTCTCTTGTTGATAGTTCTTTCTTTCTCCATAGATGTTGGGTTGAAGGCATTAGTGAAGAATGCCGAAAGTGTCAAGATGAAAGCATTAGTGAAAGATGCTAATCATCCGCGTCAAAGCATTAGTGAAGAATGCTTAAGGTGTCAAGACTAAGGCATTAGTGAAGGATGCCAAGCGTTGTGTCAAAGGCATTAGTGAAGGATGCCGAAGAATCAAATCAAGTAGCATTTGGGAAGAATGCTTAGGTCGTATAATTGATGAGGTGCATCGTTATACATATACGTGTTTATTTATTCACAAGGATGGTGATATCCTTGATGGTGTTGTAACAAGGAGTAGATCTCCTTGATAATAGGTGTTGTGTCGTGAAGGGTAGTAGTTCCTCCATAATGGAACTAGGTGCTTAGCCTAGTACCTAATAAAGGGTAGGCGACGTTGTGATAGGATTAGTTCTCCTAAGGTGTGAAAGAACTCGGTGGTTAGCCTTCAAGAAAGTGTGGAATCCTCTTGATTAGGATAGTGTTGCAGCGGATGGGAAATAATCCATGATCCGATTCGTGGATCAAGGTAATACCTCCTTGATGATGGGAAGTGCTGTGTTGTGGATAATAGTTCCTCTAGATGAGGAACAATGTTGTGGTAGTTCCTATAGTGGTAGGAACACTTATTTATTTGTGCATATACATATTGCTACGTGGAGTAGTTAATATGCTGGATTCGTAAGAAGGGTTTACGATGAACTAAACTAAGAAGCCGTAGGAAGTGATTACGGAAACTGTGTTGCGAACCGTAGGAAGTGATTACGGAATCAGAACTGTGGAATTCGTAAGAAGTGATTACGAAACTGCGCCTACTAATCGTAGAAAGT